>OW388293.1:7702160-7964660 GCA_936450465.1 Gibbula magus
TATTAACTTCATTGATATCTTTCAATTTGACCGTGTTTTAATCATGTATTAATAGCATTTATGTGCAAACGGGTATATCCTCTGGAAGTACGTTTCCACAAAGATGTGGATATATTGTGGTTGTGCAAGTTTTTCCTTGTGAAAATTACTGCCCAATACATGCCCAATATGTCTTTCAACTTGATTTACATTTTCATCATTATTGGTTGTGAAGCGCTTAGTATCAAAAACATATTGTGTTTGAGCATTGCAAAGCATTTGCCTCAATCACTTTTGCATTGTCTATTTCAAGTCCCTGGGCAATAAATATCACGTGTTTATCCAAGTCAGTAAAATTACCAGTATTTGTAGGTGAGGTGAGACTATGTGTTTTAAGGATGCTAGCATATGCTAGTGTAATGCGAGAAGAAATCCCACAGTTCTCTATAGACTAACATTTTGTCTCAGAAATATTTTTTGTCACTAAAACACCAATTTACAAACATTTCAAATATATATATAAAATGGAGCCCTAAAGATTCCTTAAGCTGAGTAATCTAGACTTGCTATAATTTTCTAGACTGGGTTGGTCGTCAATTGAATATTTTGCTCTAGAGTCTGGATGACAGACTAAGTTCTCTACAGCAAACACAGTTGTAAAGTCTCTGTCAGATCCGAACTCCAGACCTCTTGATCTGGAACTGAATAAACTAACCACTGTGGTATCTCGACACCCACCTCCCCTACCCCTCCCGACCCGCCCCATCCGCCCCACCCGTTGAAAGAAAACGTTTAAGAATGAACATTACCGTGCTTATTTCTATGTCTTACGTTAACATCTCCCGGGACTGAAAGCAACAATTAACGTCTAAGTTACCCTCTTACAGCAGGAGGGAAATGTAGAAGCACATAATATAAGGTGGTCAGGTCAGCGCTAATTCACGAATTGCCGACGAGAATAGATGCGCGTGGCGTAGAATAATACACTAATTTGTCGCATGGCAAACGTTTGAAATCTTTTTAAAGTTTATTATTCCGCAGTAGGGATGGAAGGAGAATTTCAAAGGGAAGGATTTACGCAGATAAACAGCAGAGTAAAAGAACACTACCTCGAGATGTTATCATTTGTAAGAGTTGCCGACGCAATCCGCGAAATTGTTCAAGGGGCAAGGGTGATAAATGCCCCGGGCCTGAAATCGACAAGCGGGATCAGACGCACGTGCGACTGACTCCAATGCCTGACTGAAGTAGGATTGGATTTCAGCCTGCAATCGACAACACTGGAACTTCAGCTTCTGTTCTCCCCAACTGAAATAAAATAATTTTGCCGATTCTTCTTTATTTCACGTCGGGTGAAATATGACACCCCTACCCCGGGGGATCCGGGCTCCAGTCAGAGCGGCTGGTCACTGTTTGAGGAGATAAGGGGTAAATCTTTTCGGCGTTGTTTTCCTTAGTCGAGGTTAGAAAATAATCCTGTAAGATAGACGTAAAAGGGAAAGGGTTTCCTTTTTAAAATTACGTCGGTGTTATTTTTCACGTCTAGGCTAACGATATAAGTCGAGATTATGTCCAAGTCGCCGTTAGGATTTTCTGTATATTCTAATACAGGAGTAAACATCGTGAGAGATAGAGATAGAGCGATAATGCTGAACTTGTTTAAATCCTAAACACTGACGAGCTTAAAAGGAATCCGCTATGAAAGATCTATTGATCTTATCATATACGCGTGGCGTGAACACAACAAGAGGATGTGTGAACACTCGAGACTTAAATACTAACCTTTACCTGTACATGCCAACTAAAGCATTTTCCAGGATGAAGTACATCCAGTTTGAATCCAAAGGTACGGAAAGTACCAATTTTTCACTTACCCTATTTTTTTCGCCTTGAATATCATGGCCATGCATGTTTTTCTGAAGCCATAAGTTCAGTAACCATACTTCAATGAAAACTATTCTGCAAGTTTTCAAATTATAATTGAATTATTCAAATCCCATTATCACTTTTTTCAAAATGGTTTTTTGCCAGAAAGTTTGTCATATAATTCATGAAATGTAGAAATGGAGTTGATAAGAGATGTTATCGACATATATCACCTTCTTGGACTTAAATTTGTTTTTGCGTCTTTACTGTGGGAGGGCTAAAACGTGTGTTTCTCAGAAATATGAACAGATAATGCTTTTTAAATCTAGTTTAGTTGACATCTCAAACGTCATGATGTATTCCTGTTTCAGGTGAATTGTGTATTGAGATGTTTCTTGTTCTTGTGTGTGCATAATTCGCATGCCTTTACCTAAGAACATGTTTGACTGATGATGTTTGACACCAAAAGAACAAGAACGTCAACAAGAACACACTCATGCATGTTCTTTGAATGCATATACACAACTGACGACAGCAACGTTTGATGCGTTCATTATGTCTCATTTTATCAACAAGATATGGATCCGGACTTCAAATAGTAAACATTTAATATATATCAGACAATAGCTAGATCCACAAACTGTTTAATCATAATTGACTGCACACTTGTAACAAAGACCCATTGTTATTAAACGTTGAAACAATTAAACGTGAAGAAAAGGAATTTCAGCAATCAATTTTTTAAAAAAATTAGTTCACATCATCATGGCGAGACACTGCACAATTGTGACAAAAGACTCATTATTATTAAACGTGAAGAAAAGGAAGTAAAAAAATTATTCAGTAATCAGTTTTTTTTTCAAACATTAGTGCGCATCATCGTGACGAGACACAACACATTGAAGTGCTTGTCCATTCAAGCATGCTGACACAACGTTTTTCATATTGTATTAAAGCTAAATGAAATCAGCCTTGATACTGACAAGTGATCTGTGACGCGATGTGCTGACTGAGATGACGTAAACACTAGCAACAAGGAAACAAAAATAAACCGTCTTTGATTGAAGGGTGATATTAACACGCACGTGCAAAAAAAACGTGTAAAGCGTGCACTGAAGCCTGTCAATGTTGTATATTTCATGGACGTAATTACATTACTGACACGACCCTGTAAATTGAGCAATTCGATTAATAGTGTGTAAAGTGATAACTGTTGAATTGATATAGTCAACCTCATATAATCTTTGTTTGTTTCATAACTTGTTTGCAGTAGTTGGTCATATTTTCGTGTGTATAAGGTATATCGTGTATTCACAAAGCGAGAAAAATGCGCAATAAACATCGTAAAACAAAAAGTCAATAGCATGCTGTATATTTCATAGTCGGTTGGGCAAACTATCGTTGATTGCAAAGACTTGTGCCATGATTACTTAATGCTGTATATTTCATAGTCGATCGAACATTGCCATGCATATTACGTCACCCAAGCAAAGAAGATTGTTCAAACATGTCCTCAAAAAATCAATTCCATGTTGTAGTTTGTGTTTATTACGTTGTCAATAACAGATTGTGTTGAAAATGACTATATTGGTATCTCGTTATTTACAATTATTTAATAACATAATATACTGATTAGACGATAGCTTCATATATAAGGTTGATTAATTAATATATAACATAATATACGATAATTAAGTGTAAATAATATCGTTTGTAATATCTAAGAATCGTGTTTGTCTAAAATCTAAGAATGGTGTGTCATGTATGCATAATACAAAGCAACTATGATTACCGACTCTATCGATTAACGCGGAAGTTGGTTCACGATTACTAGAGTGTAACTATAAATATTGTAACCATGCATGCAGACATTGACAACTGGGTTGATTGACAACATTCATGCATAACTCATTCTTTCTGATAAAAAACCCGCCGCGTTGGCCTACGTTCCGTTATAATACAAATATTCACAGATGAAATGTATCGTCAGTATTTATCATGATAGTGACACTTGTTTCTTTGTCTGTAATGAAAACATGGTGTCGATTTCGAAAGCCATACCCCCGTTAACATGCCCATTGCTTGTAAATGGTCCATTTCAAGCCCGATGTCCATTTCAAACACGTGTTGCGGTCATAAATAACATCGGGACAAGATCACGGATCATTGAAAACAGTTTGTAATACAACGCGCACTTGTAATGTTGAGCGTGAATGCGTTGATCAGTGAGAGAGTACGCATACAACGCGTCATTGTTTGTAAGTCAGAGCTGGGATCAAATGACGATATGCTTAATCATTATTCGGAAATAAACAACAATCTTTAATCAAATATGTCCAGTATACGGTGGCAATATGTTCAATCACTGTTGAAAATAAATAACTCTTTTATCATATAATGACTTGGTCCTGTCCCATGACTGTGTAAAAAAAGAGCCTTTAATAGAGTCTAAATCTTTATTCAGCAAATCTAGATAAACTGAATACACTGAAAGTATAAAAATACACAATCAAAAGGATGAAGGTACAGTAATTATAAACAATCCATAGACTTAATATTAATCTGATAGTCCCCATATATATACGTCGATTCCAAGTTTTAAAAACTAACGTAGTGTCCCATTGGCGTAACATCAGGATAATAATAATCAGTGTTTTTAAAGCGCTATGTCACACACAAGGTGCATACTCAAAGCGTTGGTAGTATTTGGTTTATCCGATTCAGGTGAAACTCAGGTGTCTCTTTATATGATTTTCTCAACTATATAAGCATATAGAACATGCATGCAGTAGGCCTATACTGGAACCAAAATACGTGAACGATTTAATATTTACCTTTTTTTGCTTACGAATCTAAAAATTTACATTCACTATCAAGGCTTTCTTAGGTGCCTTTTTTAGTCTATTAGCACAATAGCAAAACAATGGTCTTACACTGAAAAAAGTACAGTACACCCTGGTTATACGAGAAAGAGAAAATATATCTTATCCTATACACCATATGTTAAATCTTACCTGTAAATATGATCTTATTGATTATGTTGATATGTATCGTACCTCATCTGTGTTTGTCACTAAACATGAATGGTCCAAAATTGTAAAAGATAAGGTTTCAAAATTTGAAGCAGATGATGTTACTGCTGAACTCAACTACAGAGCGAATCTCCATAGATACTCTCTTTTACGTAATCCGTCTGGAAACAAACTTTGGCTCATAACTCTCAATGATGCTGATTATTTTTATGATATAGCCTACCTTATTCGCGTAAGCACTTTTGTTATACAATCTAAAGAATGCCTTTGTGGGACACGTGCTTATGACATTGTAAAACATGTATTTTTGTATTGTTCAAAAACAGAATGTAACAGAGAGCGATTATTTAGTTCTCTAATTGATATTTTGGATGTCGAAACCTCTGTAAGTATTTGGAATGATGATGATGATGTATTAATATGTTTTCTTCTTGGAGGTATACCAAATGACAATGTTAGAAATATATGGATAGCCATATATGGATACAATGTATGAAAACAACAAGTACTGTACTTCGGGAATGGAAACCATTCTTCGAAACGTGTTTCTAGATTTCCATATTTATAGATATTAATATACATATTTCTCTTTATTTTAGTGTTATGTGCACCTGTAACTTTGCACAACATATAATGCAAAATTGATTGCATCATGTATTACATTGTATATCTTCAACATTGGAGGAAATAAAGAATATCTATCTATCCAGGGTGGCAGTATAACCAGGTAGGAGATTTGGGGACAATTTTGTTGGGGTTTTTAAAAGTAATTTTTTTAACATTCTAAATTTTGTCTCATATACAATGTGTGATACAATTGGAAAGAAGTATATAATTAAGATTGCATAGGCAATTTAAAAAAAAATCCTAATGTCGTTGGCACTCAATATATAATGTCAATGAGATCTATGTTGAAAAATTGCCGATACAAAATAAAGTTGTATGTCCTTCGAAATAGTCATTAATCTTCATCACCTTTTAAGTTCTAGAATGCCATTCAGAAATATCAGATACAGTAACTTTTGCTCAACTATACCACTGTGTGTCCAACAGGTAGCAGTTGTCACTTGGCAAATGGCATTATAACCAGTTTGGCATCATAACCAGGGAATTATAAAGGCAGGAAATCCGTTCTGGCAAACCAATGGCAATATATCCAGGGTGGCATTATATCCAGGTGGCATTATAACCAGGGGCATTATTACCAGGGTCAACTGTATTTATTCTGAAAATATCACCATTTTAGCAAATATTGAAATGAAGACTGTACATTTTTCGGTAAAAAGAGGCTCCTTTTCAATATATTTTTCAATATTTTATTCCGAGTCTAAGTGTTAGACTGTCAGAATGCATATATGCTTGGGTTTGTTGTAATCGTATCAGTCAGTGTTTGTACTTCAGCTGACCTATTTCAGTCTAATCATGTATTTCCTGGTTACAGATCAATTAGACATCACGTGTGTTTCTTTGCAGTGGCAACTTACTATAGGGGCTGTAGACGTAGTATATACTGGTTGAAACACCATAAACAGTTCACAATATCATGATATTGATAGTAAATCAGTACTTGGCGCCTTATCAAAGAAGTTGAAATGATAGTAATGGTAGCGACTGTGTTAGGGTAGTTATTAAGTATAAGTAGTAGAAGAAGCAGCAGCCGTAGTAGCAAGTAGTCTGGTGGCAGTGTTAGTAGTAATATCAGTACTTATTACTTATATTGAAACAAGCACTAATGGTATTAGTACTAGTGTTATTAGTACTTGTTATTACTTGTGGCATAAGCACCAGTGATAACAGTATAATAATATTAGTACTAGTGGTATTAGTAACAGCGGTAATACTAGCACTAGTGGTACTAGTGGCAGTGATAGCCATGTCAGTACCAGTGGTAGCCATAACCGTTGGTTCAGTTGCAAGTTGAAAGAGTAGTAAAAGCTGTTGTAAAAATTGCCTTTGATACAAATTGTAGTTGAAGCAAAATCACTAAGAAAGTATTACAATAACAAGTAGGATCTACTACTACTTCAACAACAACAATTACTACTACTACTACAACAACAGCAATGGTTATAACAAAATAACATTATCAGTCATAATAGTAGTTTTAAATCAATAGTACCACACGCCTTACCACCACATGCATCAGACATGATTGAAATAGACACGCTGGTGCATATTTCCCGCGTCTTTCTGACATACCGTGACATATTGCAGTCAATCAAAGCGTGTGTCATTGTCGATTCTCCTAGGACACTGCGAGCTGGCAATGCAATCAACCAAGTGATGTGTGATGAATCAAATTGTCGTGATGACCTCATGAATTAATTCCTAAATCAATCAATTCTTACACAACTTGGACAAATAATGATTTAATCAGAAAGAGGTTCGTTCTAACGCATTAACGCCATATAGTAATTTATCAGAGTATATGTGACCGAATCGAGATCTACTGTAAACGATAATTGCCTTTTAGAATGTTGTATTCATTTAAGTGGAACTGGTATTTGAAGAATATCATATCAATTTTATGGATTTCATTATAAACAGAAAGGTCGTTTATTGTAAGTTTCGATCCTGACGACGGGAAACAATGTTTGTTAAAGGTACATCCATTTTGTTTCATAAAAATTGATTTCGCTTTAATACGTGCCAACAGACGATATGTGCTGATTTCATTTGAAACAATTTCACACAACTTACATATTCATCCCCAATCGTCAAATATACCATATTTACTATTTTCCAATTAAAATCGAACAACATCATTATACATGTACAGAAACCGAAACTACACGTCCCATGTCATTGCACATTAGTCATATTATAAGACCTATTCAACATCATCGACCACAATTGGTCTTTTTGGCTGCTGTAAATAAGTTTCGAAAATTACGTTTGACTAATTGACACGCGCCACACGCTGTGCATTGTCCGGTTTTCGATCAGAAATCGTTACTTTTACCATTATATCGCCGGTATACTGAGGCGACTATCATCAAAATGGCAATTTTCGGCAAAAGTCAGTACTTCACAATACAATAAAACAATTTATAACATGTGACCCCAAACAACATAATGGATGTACCTTTAATGTTATAAGTCTTCCCATATGTTTTCCCATGTGTCATAAACGACCCGCTTGTAATGTTTATGCTTTTTACGTTTTCTTTTATTGAATATATATTGTACAATCAAATCTAACTCTTGACGAGGGGCAAGGTAATCCATCGAGCTTGAGGTGCCGGGTTCGAGTCCAGCTGTGACCGGGTGTACAAACCTTGGAGTCAATTTCGTGTGCAGATTCTTTCAGTGTTGTCATGGTCCCTAGAGTACAGGCAATTAAAATAACTCCGATTATGTAAATGACCAGATGGTGGCCACACGAGCACATACAGACATAACCATAGTTGCAGGTAAGTTGTTGGAGAAAATACTGTGACTATGTGACCTAGCCCACCCAGCTATGGATGGGTACCTCGTAAGATGAGGTGAGTTGGGGTTTAAGGCTGCTTTCAAGAGTATTTCACTGATATCACGGATTCTAATATCATCGCAGGGAGAACGCACGCAACACCATGGTGGCTATGTAGTTGGGTGAAACCTGCGAGCAACGACTGGAACAAGCGAACCATGGGTGTTACTGCACTGAACTTCAGTGTAGCATTGCACCCAAACCTTACTGAGTGTAGAACAGTTTTCTACAGCAAAGTTGCCGTGTCTCCTGCGGGATTCGAACCCCGGACCTCTTGATCCGAAGCCGAACGTGCCGACCACCGCGTCATCCAGGCCCTCATAGGATGAACATGGTGCACAAGTCCATACACCAAGTGAAGCTGAGTTTGTACTACAGTGTCCTTACGAGTGACATCCACTGATCGAGCTAGGGGAAGCAAAATCGTCTTTGAGCCGCTTAGCTGAATATTGGCGCTATACAAATATTTGTATTTGTGTATTTATGTATGTATGTATGTATTGCTCAACCTTTCGGTACCCATTTATTGCTGATTGGCCAATGACACATAGCACACAACCCCTCTGAAGTGTCATCATGCCACAAGACTCATGGAGTAAATACAACTTTACAAAATACCCTAGCTTTTTTAGCTGGGTAGACCCGGTCACAAAGTCACAGTACTGTCCAAGCATCACAATGTATGTAGTTTAATATGGCTGTAGACATATATATTGTTCAGCGTTCGCCCACAATCGTCAACAATTTAAGCTTGGCAATATGACTGAACAAGAAGTACAACAAGTTAAATCTGGTTTATAAATATCAATATCTTTCATTAAGAATTGTTTTAATATTGACAGTTCAACTCAATGAAATAAAAAAACAACAAATGACTGCGTATGTATGGATGTGCTATGTTTTTTCTAAATTATAATAGTGTATGGCAAACTATGGAAAAAATAGAAATGCTGTCATGTTAAGGGTTATCAAAACAGTCTTACGTCATACGCGTAAATGGTAAAAGTGTTTAGCCAAAATGTAATAATAGTACTTCAATCATTAAAGTTTAGTTTAGCGTATCAATGTACATCCGTTACTAAGCCTTTGATGCGGTCGTGTTACAAGTGTTATTTACAACCTGACTCCTCTGAAATCGACAACCACGTGTTAACACTACACCACGTGTCTAACAATACACAAAGATACAGTTACCGTGAAACCCAGTTTATACACTTTCAACACTAATGTCTTCATATTTCAAGTACATGGCTATAAAAGTTGCCTTGGTTGCCATTAAAGTTAATGTGTTTATTTAACTTGCACACGTGGCGACTTGTACAATAAACAAGAACATGCTTAGTAAACAGTATGTGCTCATACTTAAATTCCCCACATGCACATGGTCAGTTGTGTGAGTGCCAGCGTGGTATGGTCAGGCGTTTATGTCATGTCCAGTTCTGACAGTTGTATGAGTGACCAGAGTTTAATTGACCACTAGACTGGACGTTGTTTACTTACCCAGCATGCATAGCGGGATAGGAGGGCAAAATGTAGCATCATTCCAACACAGGAGAATTTATCACGGGAACCAGCGTACCTACAGGTCTGGACTTAACTTAGTGCAAACATTTCAAATATCCTGGCACATGAGTGACATGTTGAGTTAAATAAATAATTCCGTTCTGAAATTTGAAATATGAAAATATTGTTTGGAATGTTGTGAATATTTTGACACACGAAATGTTTTACTTTTGTTTGAATTATGGAGGCATCTATTTTCTTATTTAATTTTGCAAAAGAAACAATCTGTAATTCAAATATCAGGGCACGTGTCTGGATGAAACATAATTGGTGTAAAATATTTAATACCTAGGTACTGGACTTTTTTACAGACAGAAAAGTAATTTCATAACCGGCTTTGGAAATGAATTGGCCTTGGTAACTTGTATAGATATATTTGAAATATTGCAGCACAGTATAACTACCTTACGTATGGGCGTAGAATAAAAGATTGAATCATTCATGTTTGATTGAATACGATGTCCGTCGCTAGTTGCAAACACAACGTATGTATTACGTCATGAAATGATGACGTCAGGTATGGTCATCTGCGATTCTCATTGTTACAAATGCATTGCATAACTTTTAAATGATGTGCTTCAATATCGTTTTACCGAAAAATGAGGTATAACTTTGATCTTATAGGTGAAGATTGAGCGTCGTTAATCCATATTTTTAAACTGCTTGTTTCAAAACCTAGCCTATGCACGTGATCCTTTGCAAGCTCAATTGACCGCTTTAAGTGAAGTTCAGAAACAACGGGTATTACTGAGAGTTTGAAAAGAGATTTCCTTGCCCAATTGACGCATGAGTTGAAAGACTTATAATTTTGACCATGGAAAGTGACCTTATTAAAAATGTACCTCTGTTCATCAAGCAGTACTGATGGGTACCTGGTAACGTTGTGAGTTACCTTCATCTGTCAGCTTGGCTTAGACCAAGGTAATAATGATGGAAAAGTAAATGTAAATACCCATTATAATTTTATCACATAATGATCGTTTTGGGACCATACTACTAATTTGAGGTATGTTCTTCAAACGTACATGTCGCCTGCAACTGTTCACAGTACATAATCTTAAAACCATTATAAAATTAATAGAGTTATAGGTATGTTATAAATGCAAACTATTCCTTTAAACAGGGACTCTGTATTAAAGGTTAATCAGAGACCCTATTCTAAATATGAAACAAGAGATTAGGACACGAAAATGATGCATAAATGCATTCACCTTTAACCATCAACATACTCACCAACATAAGTATTTTAATCAAGTATAAACCCTTTATCATTTAAGTGACACATACATGTTATGTATTTGATCCTCAGTGTTGATTTCACCATGTGTTTACCCCGCTCATCCCAATCACATCTGTAACCCATCTATAACAACTCATGTCAACCTGGGCTGATATGG
The DNA here is from genome assembly GCA_936450465.1 of Gibbula magus. Lineage (NCBI taxonomy): Eukaryota > Metazoa > Mollusca > Gastropoda > Trochida > Trochidae > Gibbula > Gibbula magus. Next base: position 7,713,470 of record OW388293.1, read on the forward strand.
ATGATTTTATTAGCTTCACTTAATACACTATTTTAGTCTCCCACAAACTACATTCCAAAAGGTATCCAACGAAACTAGGAAAAAAGTATTCGTAGTCGGTTTTACGTACACGTTTTGGTATCCGAGAAGAAAACAAACAGATCTCAGGGATCCCCGGGATGGTGAAATGTCACGTGATAAGGTCACGTGATAACGAGAAAAGACGAGATTACGATGACATTGTTTAAGGTCGGATTTGTAGAAAGATGAATTGGACCTCACAATGAGATATTTTGACATTTAACAGCGTTGAGGGCAACTTTGGTTGTTTATCTCTGTACAAATAGAATTTGATTGCAATCTATATATGTTTTCACTACACCCACAGAGGGATTGCAGTGACAATTATTCAGGCCACGTGGTCTTGCAAATCAATTACGTTTTTATGTTTTTGACGATATGAATTATGATATGAAGAGTATTGATCTTTGTTATAATCTGTTTTATTTTATAATTTTAATGCATTTATAATCGTGCATATTCCATTTGACATTAAAAGAGAAGTTTTTATCTCAGACCGGCCGCCATCTTACTTTTTTGCATTACGTGAGATGAAAAAAATGCTGAATTTGCACTAATTTTAATTTGTCTAAATAATAAAACATATGTTTTGATAGATTCACAAAGAAACATATATTTTGTCATAAGCATTATCAACAGGCTTCCCACTCTCGTAGCGCCGATGAATGGCTTCACTTTCAATATTACCATCAACTATATGTTTCACTTGGAACGGCAATAAGAATGCATCACAATACCCTATATACAATGCAGGTTGTCCTATGCATAGCTAAATCGACCGCTTTCAGTAAAGTTCACCAACAACTCGCTGGATGGGTGGGTTACCCGCCTTTTTGCTGGAAAACTGAGAGTTTGAAGGGTGACGTTAAGACATGAGTTAAGACGCTCCTTGTGTCACCTTGGGCAAGATACTTTATTAGAAATGTGCCTCTGTTCACTCAGCAGTACAATTCAGTACTGTTTTGGATGTGACAGATAACCTTCAAGCGCCTTAATTGGTAGCTAGGTTGCATACTCCAAGGGGAGTTGAGAATGAAAAAGGAACGATGTTGATCCTTATACCAGGGTAATGATGCGTGTAGCGTGTTTTGATTTTGCGCGATATAAGTATCCTCATTATTTTCATTATTTGACAACTATACATGTAGTAAGTAAATATATTTATGAACTATTTAAAATGTTTTGATTGTATGTAGCAAATGGGTTCTATGGTCAATATCAAAGAGTATTCGATGGTACTTCAGTCCTGTCACAACTTTTTCCAAATGTCGACCCATCGCACCCTAGCTGATTTCAATGATACGAATGGTTGTGTGCGAATTCCCGTGAAATATTCATAGATACCCCGCGCATTAATCAGCAGTAATTAAATAAATTATTCATCATTGCTTCAGCTTTATGACACAACGTCACGCAGTGACACATGTACGTGAACTCTGAAGTAACCTTGTCTAACATTCAGTACTAAATTTCCTTCTTGGCCCTTTCGGATCCTGGCTTTCAGAAGTTACGATAACACAAATTAATGTACGTTTTAATTTTGGACAATACATATTGTATTTTATGAATTGAATTTCCACATTTCATAATATTTTGTTACTTAATTGTGATGATGTTCCCAACAGAGGCTAAACGTTTAGACATTGTGATGTTCAAAGGGATGATGTTCCCTACATATAGGCTAAACTTTAAGACATTGTGATGTTCAAAGTCATGCTGTTCCCTTACTGAGACTAAACGCTTAGAAATTGTGATGTTCAAATTGATGTTCCTTACTGAGACTAAACGCTTAGACATTATGATGTTCAAAGTGATGTTCCTTACTGAGACTAAACGCTTAGACATTATGATGTTCAAAGTGATGTTCCTTACTGAGACTAAACGCTTAGACATTATGATGTTCAAAGTGATATTTCCTTATGGTCTAAGACATTGTTATGTTCAAAGTGATGTTCCCTACAGCGACTAAATGTTTAGACATTGTTATGTTCAAAGTGATGTTTCCTTTCAGAGACTAAACGCTTAGACATTGTGATATTCAAAGTGATGTTTCCTTAATAAGACTAAGATGGTCTAAGACATCGAGATGTTCAAAGTGATGTTCCCTACAGCGACTAAGCGGTTAGACATTGTTATGTTCAAAGTGATGTTTCCCTTCAGAGACTAAACAAAGTTTAAACACTATCTTTCCTTTTCAGATTATTGTTATGTTTCAGAATCGCTCTGTTAAATTTTACTTCACATGGTCAAACGTTCTGATATCAGTCAATCTTTGGTAATCAATCAAAATGGGTAAGCTTGTGTATGATTTATTTCAGCAGAAACCAGTTTTAAACCCATCAATAAATTCAATAAACACAAGTTATTAAAGCTTCCAGCTCAAATTTTCATTATCAAATCTAATACCATTTATATATTTTTCAAGTAAAAGGTCAGAATCTGTATCTCTGAATTTATTTATACACGACGCAAACTAACCTCAGTTATTAACTTGCTATTATCGAATATCTGAAATTATTACGTCGTTGCGCTCTTATAGTACACAGGTCGTTGGTAATTAACCTTTGTAAGGATACGATTTATTAGTCACCTGAAAATACCTGGTTCCACCAAATATAGAATATCTATGACGCACGTCAACTATATAAAGCGCCGATGGAGGCCGCCAACGACAAAAAATCAATTTGCAACAAAAGTGTTTGAGTAGTGATAAGCGGTTTTCGACAACAAACAAGTCAGCGATAGACCCCCTCGAAGATTTATAAATCTTCCTGCCATTTATCCGGCGGTTCTTTATAGCGATGATATCGACCAGGAGCACAATGCCAGATGACCTCCAGAGAAGCAGGTTCCAGTGCGATGTGCTTGGCTGTTATGCAACCTTTGAGAGCACTTGTTGTTGCTTCAAGCACTCTTGGTTGACTGCTTCCAGTAAACTATGGTTTCAATGATGTTTGTTTTCCTTGTGAAGTTGTTGCATGCCGTTGACTGTAAATTTCATCGTTTGGACATGAAATAATAACTGTTTGGTTAATGTTTGTTTCCTTGGTTACGTTGCTGTAATAATTATTGATCATGGTAATTGTTAATCTTAATTCATACTTGTTTCTTGATTGGTTGTTGGACACTTTAATGTAAATATTCATTTGAATAGGAATTGTAGTTCTATACTGATATACAAAATAAACTTCCCTATTTAAATCCTAACAAGTATCCCAAACGGGTCCAGTCTGAAAGCTTTCCCCAAAACACAACATGATATATAGGGCGATCGTTGTTGGGAACATCTCAAGGAGTCCGAAAAATTCCACAAAATGGTAAAACGTTGTTTTTCCTTTACAGGCCTTCACATTGTGATTTCTTTTGCTCGTCAATTGTGCTAATATGATCGTTTCTCCGTGCTAAAGTTGCTGTTGGTATTTTTGATCAAATAACAAGGTTATTATCTGAATTTTAGCTCTGTATTTTCCTGAAAATTAATAAGAAAAATGATTGTATGGTTTATGTGTAAGGGAATAAATTATTCATATCATTTCTTCATTTTTCTCTTTAACCATGTTTGAATTCTGAGTTTGATTCTGAGTGTGGTTAAAAGTTTGATATCGATGTCACGTATTTGGGGGTTACATTACAATTACATTGGATAGCAACCCTTGAAGTTTATGAATATTTACCTAACCTTCATTTCTATTGAAGTATATAATTCTGTGTCATGAATGAAAACAGTTGAAAATGGTCCTTATGTCATGCATGGGACGAGACTATATTGAACTATAAAAAAAAACTTTGTCGAATTATTGTATTGAAGAAAGGTCAAAGCCCGATTGACAGATTTTGTAAGATGAGGCAAGTCTTGGTAATGCTGCAAGTCTTCGTAATGCTTCAAGTCACAACTATAATCATTTTAATGAGACTTTGTTCATCACCATCTGCTATGACACTCACCTGTCTTGAAATTGAATTGCTTTACAGCAAAATTTCATATATATTATATAGATATCGTATCAAGAAATTAATAAATCCATATCAGATGTGATATTGATATTATTGGTTATTTCCGTCAACGGATGATATTAAATATTTTTCGCCAAAGAAGAAACTCAAAGTTAACAATCGTCATTAAAAATTTAATTTCAGGTCACAAGACACAAAAGTCTTTGTTGAACTAAAACGAAAAACGCCTTCGACAGCAACCTTAAGATATCTCAATCTTTCGTTTTCACGGCGTCTAAAGCATTTGATGTTAAAGTGCTATCCGACAAGAAGCAATAAAAGCAGAACTTATCTCATTTGCCTCAGTAAATGCAGGCTCCAGATAAATGGAAGCAGTGAAATTGCCGACCCTTATCGTCAGACTCACAGCTTTAAAGATTATCCTTTACCTCTAAAGGCTTCTATTTAATAGCAGGAGAGAATGATATTGTCGGGGCATGGATACAAAAGAAGGTCCACTTGATTGCTTTCGTCTCATCTTTTGATGGTTAATTCCATTTTCCTGATCTTTCCTTTAGTGTTTTTTGTTATATCGGGCGATTGTCGGTTACAATTACTGTCGGCAAAAATATTGTATTTTTTCATTCCGGTGTACATGTCGGCAAAATACGTTAGAAGTTTTTTCTTATTGGTATTTTGACCTGTTGGTAGAACTGTGAACCTGACATCGAATACGTCTACATGTGTGTTGGTGCAAAGGAAGTAATCATAATAAATACACCTGATTAGATTATAATTAACAGACATGAAAAAGAACATGGTTAAAGATGAACCCATTGTGTTTTCATAAATTTGTATTTGGCGTTGATAGTGCCAACATAGCACATGTACTGGTTTCAGGTCAAATATTCTCACTGAACTTGCATATTCATCCCCAATCGCCAAACATATCATAACAATAATTTCTAATGAAAATCGAGCAACAACGTTATACATGTGCAGAAACTGAAACTACACGCTCCATTTACATGCACATCAGTTATAGGATATATCGAACATTATCGATTTTCCGATCATAAATCACTACTTATACCTTTAAATCGTCGACTACATGTATCAGCAAAATGGTACTTTTGCGGCAACCGTGAGTACATCACGATAAAATAACACCATTTTTAAAGTTTGGCACATGTGACAGAATAAAAACTAAGTGTATATAGCATGTGTATATAAAGCAGATACCAATATGTATATCCAATGTGTATATCAAGCAGATTTCCACATGTATAGTATCATGTCGATACCAACTATATCTCATGTGTATATCAGACAGATACCAACATGTTCACTGTCGGCCAAAAGAAACGCCTACCAGATATCTTATCAGATTTCGTAAAAACTATAATGAGCAATTTAGCAATATTATAGCTTAATGTAGTTGCACCACTTCTGCATGATATATCTAAATTTCAGAAGTTGTCATGTCACAAAAGAATTGCAATTGTTGAAATGAGGCAAATGAATTGTTCAGTTTTCGATCAGTGCTTGATTAGAAAAACATCTTAAACCGATTTTCATACAAGCACGATCAACAATACAGGCACGCATTCGCATTCAAATGGTGATGACACTACCGATGTACGTGGGTACGGTGCGCAAGTGAATCAACCTGAAATAGCGGTATTCATTGGGCGTGGTTTACATGAATGTTATTGACTCGAATCACAGTTTTCATCTTTCATTTTTAGAAAAAATCAAGTAGGCGTTTCTTTTGGCAGACAGTGTACATCCTATATATACCAAGCAGATTTAAACATGTATATTTATCATGTAGATACCAACTATATTTCATGTGTATATCAAGCAGATGCCAACATGTATATCACATGTATATAAACCATGCAGATACCAACATGTATATCACATGTGTATATCAACCCGATATCAACATGTATATCTCATGTATATATCAACTAGATACCAACATGTATATATAAATTTATATTACATTTGTATATCCACCAGATACCAACATGTATATCACATGCGTATATCAACCAGCTACGAACATGTATATTACATTTGCATATCAACCAGATATTAAAATGTATATCACATGTATAAATCAAGCAAATTCCAACATATAGGTCTTGTGTACATCAATCAGATACCAACATGAATAATTCACGTGTATATCAAGCAGATATCATACATATCAATTTGTATTTACAAGGATGTTAAGCGCCTGTGTCCGGTCAGTGTCGGTCAGTCCTCTTGACCATCATCCCCCATCAGGGACTGACCATTAGGCTGGTGAGCTTATTACCCTTGGCTCGGACATCGCGGAATTATCACGCATTAGTACTACCATTTGTATAAAATATTCACTGATAGTCTCTAGAATGACTAATGGTCAGTCTGGCGTGAATTGACCACACGTAGGTAACGCTGTCAGGTTTTTGCTTCATGTTTTAAATGACCACATTAGTTGTTGTGAGAAGGGGGTGATACTCACACCAACATGTTTTCTACAGAGCGCGGGGCGGGATAGCGCAGTGGTTAGCACATTCGGCTTCGAATAAAGAAGTCGGGAGTTTGAATCCCACCAGGCAACGTCTGCTGTTGTGAACTGTTCTGCATGCAGTAGGGTTTGGGTGAAATACTACACTGGATTTCAGCGCAATGGTTGGCTAATTCCATCCGATGCTCGCAGGTTTCACCGCAATGCATTGCCTCATTGCTTTGGGAGCTTTCTCCCTGCAATGATACTAGCAGCAATGATATAAGGAGATTACTCTTGAAAGTGGCGTGAAACCCTCACCTCACCTCACCTCACCTCACCTCACCTCACCTCACCTCATCACACTGCACTTCATTATAAAGCGATTATCTTGTCTCTCGAAGTTCCATTTGCGAAAAGTATTCACTTTCTGATGAAACGTGTATCAATTCTTTAAAATACACATTCTGCATTATTAATATTATCTATAACATTTTTTAAAAAGTACGTTCTAAAACCTCCTCAAGACACTCCCAAATATTAACAAACCTTTTGAAAGAACAAACATGATCCTCAGTCATTCTGTAATTTGGTTGACTTTACTTTTCCAATCGCTTCCAGTATAGATGTTAAACATTTTCCCCGTGCATTATACCAGGGACATTATATATATATATATATATATGTATATAAGGTTCCTGATTATACGTGAAATCAACATGAAACAATGTTGTAATTTTCTAGTATCTTGTGATAATAAACATATATGCATGGGTCAGCCATCCATCAAGTACAACTAACTAATCGCCAGACTGATCAACAGCGTTTAACCACGCCGCAGCAGCCATGTCACATATTGTGACATTTCCCCCTTTTAATTGAATGCATAAATGTACACATATGACCAAGAGGATGTAAATGATATGAATTCAGGTGTATAAATACCAAGTAAGAGTTATATGGATGTTTCAATATAAATATCTTCTTTAGATGTTTTAGCCAATGTGAACTAAAACACTCATGATACCGCACTCACAGATTTCACAGATCTAGACTTCAAGAGCTATATCTGATGTAAAAAGGAAACCACATTTTATGGTCTCTATACCGCATAGTTAATCTCGCCGGTAAAACTCTGCTTGGATGTCCAATTATGAAGTTATGTAAAACGTTAATAACAGATGAAATATTTTCAATCATTTTAGGTAGCATAAACATAACTGTTAATAGGGTCCAACTTTGTTTCCTCCTCAAAGGGTTTATAACGGGTACGAAAGATTCAAAGATTGATTAAGATCAATAACTCCCACACTAACTCGTGAAGGTCATGGCGACACATTGAAGATGAAACGTGGCTTATTCGATAAAAATGCCATAAACTTCTAAGCTAATAAGCTATGCTCGTTATTCAAATCAAATACGGACATGACGCCGGTAGACAATACAATGACCAAACGCTTGATGGATCGCAAGCTCTTCATCTATAAGTGTACTCATTAACAAATCAATTAAAACTTGAAATACGCGCCTTTATGTGGATTATAGGACTGCGTCGCGCCTGTGTAGATTATGAGCCAATGATAGAAGCTAATTTATTGCAAGTCTATTACGTTGTAATGTTTCCCTTCAAAGCGGTTACTTGAAGAGCCTGGCAATAAAAACGGAGGGATCTCAATATAGCTTATCTTGCCCGTCAAAATGGACAGTGGTCAAACTTGTGGTCATCAAGGGTTACCATGTTCCATGTTTGGGGAGGCGATTTAATGGCGTGAAATTTACTGACCTCCCTCGGACCTCGATTGACCAAGCGATGACCGTTGGACGTTATGGATTAGGTTCGTGTGGACAAACTTGCTGGCTTGGACATATCTAAGGAGTTATGGAATTTCCTAAGGGAATGTTGTGTTCGCCCGTTGTTAGGGCTTTCGCGGATTCGAGTTTATCCATCGTGGATTAATTTCAAGAGTAGTTAAGATTAGTCTTCAAACTTCTAAAGATGACTTTCGGACATTATCTTAATATAGCATGAGCTCGCCCCATGAAGTGCGATATAGCTGAGTAAATCTGATAAATGTTCGTGTTTATTTGGGAAAATATAAACACATGTCAATATCATAGGAAAGCGTGTATATTTCAGCACTTGACAACCCGGAAACAACATGTATGACAGGCGATGGCAGGTTTGAGGTCGGCCTGAGTACAGTGATTTCTCGATAACCGATTTGTCAGGGTTGATTAAACTGTATCAACTCAACCAGAACATGGTCTTGATGATTGAAATTGAAACTCAGAAGTTTTGAATCAACTTAAAATTTCTTCGATGTATATAGTATAGTGGTATGACGTAAAATGTTTGCCGGTACTGGGAGTTATTAATTGCATTTGAAAACATAACAAAACACATTTCACTATAAATATTGAAAAGTGAAGCTGGAGATTTTGAATTTTCATTATAAAACTGATTTTGACTTTTCAATTGAAATGAACGGGAAGAGCGGTATTGCAGTATTGTGGTATTGTGGTGTTGTGGTGTTGTGGTGTTGTGGTATTGTGGTGTTGCGGTATTGTGGTATTGTGGTATTGTGGTGTTGTGGTGTTGTGGTGTTGTGGTGTTGTGGTATTGTGGTGTTGTGGTGTTGTGGTATTGTGGTGTTGCGGTATTGTGGTATTGTGGTATTGTGGTGTTGTGGTGTTGTGGTATTGTGGTGTTGTGGTGTTGTGGTATTGTGGTGTTGCGGTATTGTGGTATTGTGGTATTGTGGTGTTGTGGTGTTGTGGTATTGTGGTGTTGTGGTGTTGTGGTGTTGTGGTATTGTGGTGTTGTGGTGTTGTGGTATTGTGGTGTTGTGGTATTGTGGTGTTGTGGTGTTGTGGTGTTGTGGTGTTGTGGTATTGTGGTGTTGTGGTGTTGTGGTATTGTGGTGTTGCGGTATTGTGGTGTTGCGGTATTGTGGTATTGTGGTATTGTGGTGTTGTGGTGTTGTGGTATTGTGGTGTTGTGGTGTTGTGGTGTTGTGGTATTGTGGTGTTGTGGTGTTGTGGTATTGTGGTGTTGTGGTATTGTGGTATTGTGGTATTGTGGTGATGTGGTATTGTGGTATTGTGGTATTGTGGTGTTGTGGTATTGTGGTGTTGTGGTATTGTGGTGTTGTGGTGTTGTGGTATTGTGGTGTTGTGGTGTTGTGGTGTTGTGGTATTGTGGTGTTGTGGTGTTGTGGTATTGTGGTGTTGTGGTATTGTGGTGTTGTGGTGTTGTGGTGTTGTGGTATTGTGGTGTTGTGGTGTTGTGGTGTTGTGGTATTGTGGTGTTGTGGTATTGTGGTATTGTGGTATTGTGGTGTTGTGGTGTTGTGGTATTGTGGTGTTGTGGTGTTGTGGTGTTGTGGTATTGTGGTGTTGTGGTGTTGTGGTGTTGTGGTATTGTGGTGTTGTGGTGTTGTGGTGTTGTGGTGTTGTGGTATTGTGGTATTGTGGTATTGTGGTGTTGCGGTATGATGTACTGAGGTCTGACTATACGAATACAATTAAGCAACTTCACCCGCAAATCTCAACTCGCGTCACGTTCGATCACTGGCTCATTTAAGACTTGCTGCATTTACTCACCTTTCCTTCGCTAGCATAGGACAGTTAATTAAATGCAGCAAGTCGTAGATTAGCCAGTGATCTAAAGTTGCTTAATTGTAGCAATCTGAAAGAAAAAAATGACTTTTAAAGCAAAATTTGAAAGATAAAATTTGAAAATGAGGTCCTGGGATTTTGGAACAATTTACAATAACTAGACCTCCTTCCAAGAAGACTATTTTAGTTCAACTTCGGATTAAATTAAGAACAAATACCGATTAATAGACAGCGGGACAGGCCGGTAATATATCTACAGTCAGTAAACCACAGACGCCCATTTCATTTCATTTCCAAATCGCCCTCTTAAAACCTCTTCCGATCTGTCTGATCAATAGATCCCCCATCGAAGTCTTGTCACTGATCCAAGTCGAGCGGGGGTAAAACCAACATGCCCCTGAAGTGTTATCATACCTTATAATTCTATTTATAAAACCAATATCGGACAGCCCATAAAGCAAGCTAAACCTTTTTATGAGAGTGATTTATTGTTTTAGGCCTTAAGTATTGTTCAAATTAGTCCGAGTGGTAGCTTTTTGTTTAGTTATTGTAACCGGGTCAAGAGCTTTCCGATATTTATTGGATCTGATAACTCTGTCAGTCGATAAGCCGACTAAGATGACAGAAGAGAAGTGTGGTTTTGTGAAAGACTCAGTTTCAATACTAAGTTTTCCTTCCACTCAAGTCGAGACCTAGGGGGTCGGTGATTGAACATGCGATATGTCGGAATATGCCAATTCAGGTATATCTGATCGATCTCTTTGAATAACAACTCAACTCCTGTAGCATATGACCACATGATAAATGTCTCAACGAACTGATTGTTATTATTTTACTCGAGTTTTGTTTGTCGCGAAAACCTCTCTCCAAGCACAAAACGATGTTTGATAGATATTACAGAGACAGTCCAGGGGAATTCTTGACTGACATTTGGATTTTTAGATTTCAGACACTAATCTCTTATTTGGTAGACCTTACCAACTAGTCCTAGAGGCATTCCTAACCTAAATGGATTTTTAGATTTCAGACACAAAACTTTGGTTTTGATAGACCTTACAAAGACAGGGACATTCTTAACCCTAAAGGATTTTTAGATTTCAAACACAAAACTCTGGATTTGATAGACCTTATACTAACCAAAATGGATTAAATATTTCAGGCAAAATAACGCTGGTTTTGAAAGACCTTACAAACTTATCCAAGGGATAGTCCTAATCCAAAAAGATGTTTAGATTTCAAACACAAAACACCAAATTTTGATAGACCTTACAAAGACGGGGACATTCCAAACCAAAATGGAGTTTAACATTTAGACACACAACACTGGTTTTGATAGATCTTACAAAGAAAAGGTCATTTCTAACCCAAATGAAGTTTAAGATTTAGACATAAACAAATGGAGTTTAAGATTTAGACATAAACAAATGGAGTTTAAGATTTCGACATAAACAAATGAATTTATGATTTAAAACACGCAACACTGGTTTTGATAGATTTTTCCAACTCAGAAACATTCCGAACCCATATGGATATTTACATTTCAAACACAAAACATATTTGGTAGAACTTACACAGATAGTCAAACGAACATTCCTAACCCGAATATTTTATGATGGAGGGCCATCTTAGCTAGTAACCTCGTTAGAAATCCACACTGATTAACTACCAGCGTCGTCTATCTATCAGAAATCCCATTACCCCTCGTACACCCAGAACCAGCATTAGGGAACTATTATATAGATTTATATCTACTGTTCCCTCTAACCGAGACCATTAATGCGCTGGTTTAGAGTGCGGGTATACTTCACGTAGTCTATAGTTTCACTTGACTCTCAATGTAGGTATATAAGTCTTATTGTGTACCAGAGGGTCTATATGTATACAGTCTGTAAAGTCAACAATGGGATCGTTAATGTAGCCTTAGCAACAGACTGGCACTCCATTTCAAAACTCAGTCAGTAGCCGTAATGGATAAGGATAAACTTATCTGATTCTGACGTTGGAAACTTAGTTTAGCGTCAATAGGTAATTTGAAACTGAAAACTGAAATCTGATTATTTTGATATTTAATTTGGTAAATGTCATTTGTGTAATATATAACATGGTTTTCAGTCAGAGAAGAATTAAAGAATTAAGGAGAAGTGTTCTCAATTCTGCAACTTGATTGTTGAATGTGAAAGAAATTAAAACAACATTCAACATGTATAGCCTTTAACTAGACTATCCTCAAACAATTCTAGACAGTGGAATCGTATTTCTAAACGTTTTGTTGCTGATTTTCAGAAAAATCTCATTTGGAATATCTAAAATTTGTTTTTATAAACATAAAGTATTCGTGTAAGTAAATAGTCGTTTGTGTATTTCATAGAGAAACTGAGTAAATTGTTTAAAATACTCCACAAATGCCCTGAAGCCCAATGATCTATGTTTATACCTATGTTTCTGATGTTCCTACCTTTTCATTCATCGGTGCATTTTCGAAATTCACCTGCCAATTGTTCTGATCATCACAAGTGTTCCTCATTCATTTACCTATGTTCCTGATCCATCTTCCAATATTCCTCATCCATTAACCTATGTTTCTGATCACTCTACCAATGTTCCTGATCCATCTGGATCCATCTACCAATGACCTTGATCCATCAATCAATGTTCCTGACCCATCTCCTAATGTTCGAAATTAATCTGCCAATATACCTAACTAACATGCCAATGTTTCGACAGTAATTTTCCTATGATCCAAATGGTTATACCGATATTTCTGAATCCTTATAATCCAGAAATGATTGTTGACTTATTATCTTATAATGTTCCTAAATATATGTTCTTGTTTAAAATAATTAAAGTTCCAAATAATCCAAAAATGGAAAATAATCTGAAAATGTCCAAATAATCCACCAATTTGATCAATTTAAAACGTTCATATTAAGTAACTCTGAACTCATTCAGTGTTTCTAAAAGTCAGCCGATGTTCGAAGCATTCTGGCAGCATTCCAAATAATTTTAATAAACTCGTACCATGTTGAGTTGCTGGAGCCTGTGACCTACATGTGCTGCTTTGTCTTATCTCAACTGTTAGTGCTGAGGCCTCCGATTGTGGAGTGACTACAACTCGTGTCACTTGATTGTGTTCGACCCCATTGTTCCAAAGTATCATATTTTAACCGAGGAAGGATACTGTTAAATTCGTTAGCACCACTATCTAGTGATAGGTAACATTCAATTGTTATATAATTCGATCAATTCGATCAGTGAAATACATATAATAATAATACAAATAGTCCATTAGTATAGGGCTATTTCTATGTATGAGCATGCTCAAAGCGCACAATTTGTATTATTACCCTGAAGGAATTGTACTTTCGGTGCCGCTCCGCGCGACCATAAAGGTCCGTTCTTCCCTGTGTTCAGGTATCGCTTTAATCGCCTGAGTGAACTGAGTGCAAAGTGGATGAAGTGCCAACACAGTTTGAGGTCACTTTTTTTTGGCGTCCCCATCGGGATTCAAACCCAGACCTTTGGCTTGAGAGGCAAGCATGCTTAGCACTACACCACTGTGCTTCATATGCATATATTGATTCTTATAAAGTACATTTTGGACATGTGTAAAAAGGTTCAACATCTAAAGTTGAAATGGATAATTTTGTCACAGATCATTATTAATGCATAGCAAAAACAATCGTAAAAGTCGTAAAAGATAATTTAATGTGCATATTCAACCATGCTGTGCTAAGATAGACTTACCAATGCATGTCAGTGTCAGTCATCTATGTTCAGCGCATATAAACAGGGTGATCTTTGTAAATCCAAACTTATATCCAAAATATATCAATGAGGAACATTCATTATTTTCTTAACATAAAAAGATATTCAATAATTTGATCATTCTTTGGGCAATATCAATATATATGACACTTAAGTATATTGCTAATTTATTTTCGAAAATATAGACCCTTCTTTATCTAAACTGACTTGCAAAAGAAACGCCACCAAAATACAAAAGGTTATTAATGTTCGAGGAACGAAGCTGATCGATTGAAAACACTTTAAACATGTCTTATTAATATAACCTGTACATTCCTTGTACGCAAATGCACATTTTCTTCGTAATTTTCGAGAAAAATGAACTTATTGGTTAAAACTTTCAGATTGTGTACAAAGTTAACCAAATGAAATTTGGGTACAAAACATCAACAGAATGGAGGTTTTGCATTAAAATATCCGATTGCAAGCAACGAACCTTAGTTTTTTAAAGTGCTACAGAAAAAGAGAGAACAATTTGCATCCTGCAGGTTGGAGCGACGCTTAACCAAGTTGCCTAATCATGGATTGCACCAAGTGTACAATAGCCAGACTCGCTAAATTTTACAGACCAACTGGCAGCAGTACGTACAAGCCACGGAGTGGAAAACCATGTTATCCACGCCGTAGAAAGACTGATCTGCTGACTTGTCACCCATTGAAACAACTTTTGCAATTCCAACCTCGGCCATTAACAATAGAGACTTGGCTTTTCCTCATGTGTTTGTAAGCCTTCTTACACCGTTAAGTTAAAAATATCGTTATTCTTTTTTTGTTTTAAAAAACCTGATGATCGAAAACTGCACAATTGACCCTTTACGTCACGTCAATTAATGGTTATTTTTACTGAAATAACCTTCCAAATGTATGTATTTTCGATTAATAATATTATAATATGCGTTTGTTTGATTGCGGACCAAAAATGGTTTGGTTGCGTTTCTTTTGCAAGTCAGTTTAGTTATTCCAGAGAGCACATTCCCGCATATAACAGAAGGTGTGTCAAAAGATAAAAAAAAAATTCTTGCGAATCTTACAAAAAAAACCCGGTTGAGTTAGAACGCGAGGCGAGAGATTAAATACTTTACAAAGCCTATGAAATGGTGTGATAATGAAACCATTGACATTGGGGTGCAACAGGGTTTTGTTCTGTCAGGTCTCTCGTTTTAATGACCTTCGTGGGGGCAATTTCAAACGGAAATTGAAACGTTTTATTTAAGACGTGGATTTAAGACCAAATCGTCGAAATGATACTGTTCTCAGTATAGCACTAACCTTGATACCAGTCTCGAATTCCTATTTTCTCAGAATTTATACCGTATGTTTCATCTAAGAGTTACAGCAATAAAAAATATTAAACTGATTTTTGAGGACATCTACATTTATTTTCCATTCGTCTCTTATATTATATCAGTGGTCTAAGTCACAATGAGAACAATATCTGAAAGCTATTTTAGCAATTTTCATTATTCATATTTCAAATTCCAGCAGAATGGTGGTTGAAAATGTTTATTCTTTTTATATAAATTGTTGACTTTTCTCTCCTTTACGTTTCCTAAGTTTTATTTAGTTAATTAATCATACCATTAAAATGTCATTGTATCAAATGTTGCCTTGTCCCATGACTATCAAAAATTAGGAACCTTTAATAAGTTCTTATCCTTTTTCAGCAAGTCTACTTATGATGTGGCATGACAAGTGTGTATATATGGATGATCAACTTCTTTATTATTAAATGGCGACGTTTCGGTATAGATCCATACACCGTTATCAGTAGCCCTGCCCCATGAATGTGAACTTAACATTATACTGAAACTATTTTAAAGCATATGTTAAAGGCTGAAGCACTTTTTTGCAAATTTATTTTTTTCAAATTTCCCAACCTTAATGATAATTTATGTCATTTAAATTTACTCTAGAGGGTAAAACATCTTTTCAAACAAATTATCCGTAGTGGTAATAACGGGGTTGCGTATAAAGCAAAAATTGCATGGCGTCCATATTAAAGTGAACACATTTTATTATTTCGAATGACAAGAACGATTCCCATGCTTTACTGAGCCATGTATTCTCATTTTTAACTTGATTTACCGAAGAGAGAAGGGTGTTTAACTATTGGTGAATCTTTTTTTCAAATACATATAAGGTGACAATATATATTGTGTATATTTTATTTCGAATTACAAAAATCGATTCCTGTGGCTTTGTCGAACCATGTACACTCATTTCTAACTTGATTTTCCGAAGAGAAGGATGTTTTACTTTTGAGCGCAAAAATGTGCCACTGTATCTTTAATGTGGAAATAACTAAGAGACAGTCAGACAGTGTAGATCTAGTGTCCGCTGACAGTAAGACGATTAGCTGGGGGATAGCCAAGTGCTCACACTAGAAACCTAACCCTTATGTCAACACGCTGACAAACTATAGTTACCTTTTGACAAAAGTCTTCCAGTTCGATCCCCAAGTTGGAAATACAGCAGTCCTTTCATTTCTAATACCATATCAAATCGGGAGTTTAATGTCCAAATTACGCCGTCGATTTAAAGTAAGTTACAAAACGTTGAAATTGACTGGAAAAACTGATAGCCTTTTCCAAAGAGATGCATGGTTGTTTCGTAACAAAGACCCTGTTCTCCTCCCCTCCTATCCTCTCCCTCCGCCCCTCCTCTCCTATCCTCATCTCTCTCCTCTCCTCTCCTCTCCCTCCTCTCCTCCCAACCTTTCCTATCATCTCCCCTCCCCTCCCCTCCTCTCCTCCCCTCACCTCCCTCCCCTCCCCTCCCCACCTTTCCTATTCTCTCCTCTCCCTTCCCCTCCCCTCCCCTCCTCTCCTCCCCTCACCTCCCTCCCCTCCTCTCCCCACATTTCCTATCTTCTCCCCTCCCCTCCTCTCCTCTCCTCCCCTCCCCTCCCTCCCCTCCCCTCCCCTCAACTCCCCCCCTCCCCTCCCCACCTTTCCTATCATCTCCCCTCCCTTCCCCTCCCCTCTCCTCCCCTCCCTCCCCTGCCCTCCTCTCCTCTCCTCTCCTCTCCTCTCCTCTCCTCTCTTCTCCTCCCCTCCTCTCCTCTCCTCTCCTCCCCTCAACTCCCCTCTCCCCCTTCCCTCCCCTATCTTCCATATCAAATCGGGAGTTTAATGTCCAAATTAAATAATGTTCAAAGTAAGTTACAAAACGTTGAAATTGAACTGATAGTCTTTTCCAAAAAAATGAATGGTTGTTTCGTAACAAAAACCCTTTCTCCTCTCCTCTCCTCTCCTCTCCTCTCCTCTCCTCTCCTCTCCTCTCGTCTCTTCTCTTCTCTTCTCTTCTCTTCTCTTCTCTTCTCTTCTCTTCTCTTCTCTTCTCCTCTCCTATCCCACCCTCCCCTCTTTCTCCTCCTCTCCTCACCACCTCCCCTCTCCTCTCCTCTCCTCTCATCTCCCCTCCTCCCCTCCTCCTCTCCTCCTCTCCTCCTCTCCTCCTCTCCTCCCCTCCTCTCCTCATCAACTCCCTCACTGATAAGACTCGCGTGCCAGCTAGAAATATGAGCGTAAGAACATACATTAGGTAAAGTTAGATATTTCTATAGGGACGAGTGTAACCCTATACAGTAGCGCGGAGTGATATACACGGGCTGTCAGATCAAGATGCGATATTTCAACCTGGCTTGGAATGATAAATGTTTTATAAACTTCTTCGTGTGGATAGCTGCCATAATGTGACCGATCCCAAAATTCCTTCTTTTATATGACCGCAAGATTTCTGCTTTTCATCTTTTTATGAAATGTTCAACAATCTCCTAAATGTATAATTGTTTAAGAAGGATAGAGATCATACAACAATCGCTAACTTTGTAAATCATACCTATATAGTCACGAACATTTAAAAAAATGATAACACATAAATATTGTTGGAAAAATATTGAATTTCAACTCATTTTCAACTCATTCTCATATATACCATATAATAAATATCTTTAAACCCTTGCCATACTTGTTCTTTACTGCATCTTGTAACTTGTTTGTTTAGAACAATATGCTCATTCTATAATATATCCTAAAACTTGTGGTTTTTGTGAATGCTATACTTGTTTTACACTACTGTATGTCAAAAACTTGTTTTATACGATATCCTAAAACGTGTTTTTTCACTTGAATCAATGTCAGGGAGTGTCAGAATAAATATTTTAAAATTTGAATCACTACTTCCTTCTACATATTGATGATGAAGTAGTCTTACACACCGACTCTGAAAAAAGTATTTATTCTGAAAATATCACCATTTTATTAAATATTAGAAAGGGGACTGAAAGAAATGGAATTTTCAGAAGTCTTATTTCCACAGGTCTTTCAACATTTTGTTTCAGATATAAAAAATATAAATGTTAGACTAATGATAAAGCAGCAGTCATCCATTGCGCCTAATGACAACATCGATTGTTAACGTCGACTGATGATTGTTCTCAAGCGTCGTGAGCCCGATATAATCGTCTACCTTACATGGAGTACTTGAAATCATATTAGTATACTGAATGTTACCACGTGAAAGGGGGACGGAATACTAGTTCTACTCTCACCGAGCAAGGTAAATTCACTTTACACAATGTTTTCAATGAACATTTCTGATTACCATGCTTTACTTTAGAGGGTAAAACATCTTACTACAAAAAACAACTATCCGTAGTAGTAATAACGGTGTTGCGTATCAAGCAAAAATTGCATGGCGGCCATTTTATTGTGAACACATTTTATTATTTCGAATGACAAGAACGATTCCCATGCTTTACTGAGCCATGTATTCTCATTTTTAACTTGATTTACCAAAGAGAGAAGGGTGTTTAACTATTGGTGAATCTTTTTTTCAAATACATATAAGGTGACAATATATATTGTGTAAACTTTAATGATAAAAGACAAATATAAGAAACAGTCATATGCAAAAGAATTGCTCCAGTACCTTTAAGAAGACATAGGTAATGAGATAGATAAACCCATAATATGATAACCAAGTATGCTTCTTGTTTGTTATCTGTCACAAATTGTCGATAAAGGCGAATGCCATTATCAGGTGGGATTGTCTGACATTTACATGGAATCTTAATTGCATTTATTAATTGCTGTTATTGTATCTATTGTCATCGGAGGATAATCATTTACCATGCATCTGCAAGGGTTAGGTATTATTATATATCAAGAGTATAATTATCCAAAATGCTTCAAATATTTTCATACAAATGAAAGACTAATGTGTCTGTGATTGTTCTTGATTACGACATGATGTGCGACACATGTGATTAGTTCATCAAGAATACAAGTTAATTACTGATATGTGTCTGATAATAATGCTTGTTTATGTATCATTGTTTATGTTCAAACAGAAAAAACGAAAACGTTTGCTCATTGTGTTAAATTAAAATTATGATCTATTATGGTTTTATACCTACCATTTACTTTTAAACTCTTTTAACGATTTTGCAATAATCACATACATTCATATTTTAATATTGTTCAAATCACATCTATGTTCAATTATTTCTGATAATTCATGATATATTATGTATACAATGCTTGATGTCTAAAGTTAACATTCACTGACAGACAAACATTTTAGTTCATATTCAGATAAATAGTTTCCTTCAAATAATCACAATGACAATCACTTACATGTATAAATATACAGATAACAATAAAACGAAATGCAAAATTAATTAAACATGTATAGTTCATTTGATGCTGTATAAATGATGCCTCAAACGATCAAATTGGTGATCACTTATATATGTAATTATTACCCGCCCGTTGAAGATATAAAGTTATAAATCTACAATGTTATTATACATTGTGTAATAAGATCGCGTGCTTCTGATTGACGTGACGTCATATTGGCAAAAATATGACGTCACAATACTAGCGCTGCGGTCGCAATGGAGTGTGTCCCATTTATTGACAAGTTCGTGAACTTGTGATGGACAGGTACAAAAATTATTGTTCTTCTCTGTTAAATCCTACGTTGTCTACAGAGAACATATATATAGATCACTCTCAGGACCTGCATATCACACAACATAATATAGACTTAATTGACACAGAAAACTTAAACAGACCAATATCTAGAGGAGAAGTTTTTGAAGCTATCAAACCTTTAAAACTTAATAAGGCTCCAGGAATTGACAATATTCAAGCTGAAGTTATCAATAATAATATATGTGTTGAAACTCTCCATAAGATGTTTAATCTCATGTTTGTGTCTGGTTTAGTACCTACCATATGGAAAAAAAGGAATAATCAGCCCAATTCCCAAAACTGGAGATGGTGATCCACGGATACCTATGAACTATAGAGGAATTACACTTAGTAATGACAGGTAATAAGGGTGTGACAGTGTGGGGTAGAGAGTGTGTCAGTGTAAGGTAGCGGGTGTGTCAGTGTGGGGCGATAGTGTGTCAGTGTGTTGTAGAGGGTGTGTCAATGTGGTGTAGAGGGTGTGACAGTGTGGGGTAGAGGTTGTGTCAGTTTAAGGTAGCGGGTGTGTCAGTGTGGGGTAGATGGTGTGTCAGTGTGGGGTAGAGGGCGTGTCAGTGTTGGTTAATGTGTCAATGTAAGGTAGTAGGTGTGTCAGTTTGGATTAGACTGTGTGTCAGTGTAAGGTAGTGGGTGTGTCAGTGTGTGGTAGGGGTGTGTCATGGTGAGCAGCGGTTGTGGAAGGGTGAATAGTGAGAGTCAGGTTTAAGGTAGTCCGTGTGTCAGTTAGAGGTAAAGATTAAGTGAATTTGAATAAACTCGTGTAGCAATCAGAATGGGTCAGTGTGTCAGTCTATGAAGAATGTGACTTGAAATAGTGGTGTAATACATACACTTTTTTGTGTTATGATTTTAAAATAAGTGTTTATATATTTGGTGTCTTGCCGGCCTAATGAGGCCTGGTTGTTTTAATTGTTGAAATTTACCTCTGTGTAAATATTGAAATTTAACAACATGACACGGTAATAAACTATTCTATTATTATTATTGTTATTATTATTATACATTGTGTAATAAGATCGCGTGCTTCTGATTGACGTGTCGTCATATTGGCAAAAATATGACGTCACAATACTAGCGCTGCGGTCGCAATGGAGTGTGTCCCATTTATTGACAAGTTCGTGCAATTAATTGGGATTTAAATCAGCGAGTAATAAATAAAATACTAAACTCGGTTCCGTTTAATAAATATTTATGAAACTCGTGAATGTTGTTGGTATCTATAACTCGCTTTCGCTCGTCAAATACCAAACCACTCACTCGTTTCATAAATATATATATATATGTTATTAATTATTTATTATACAGATAACAATATGTTGTCAATTTAACAGAAAGCCAAATCAATTAAACCTGCAGTTCATTTGACTGTATACGATGCCTCAAATGATCACATTTGCGATCGCTTAAATGTGTATACAGATTACACAGATGTAACCAGTTGCCGGTTTAACGGAATACCACATGTGCATAATCGTGTAGTAATGCTACTTCAGAAGCACAATTGTTGCCTGTGTGGTTCGATATGTTTTCTTATTGTCACATGTTGTCTTTGTTCTCGCCTGTGTGTAAAACTCGCGTGAAATTTACCGCCGTTTCCTCAACATGATCAAACTTCGATCTCTACTCGAGTCAGTAACACGAGACATGAATGACAACCGTTGTATTGAAATAAACAAGAAATCTATATGGTAATCCTAATCGAAATCCCATATGTTACCCATGTCAGGAGTGAAATGTACATGGAAATGATTTAAGCTGTCCTCTCTGTTCACCATGTCAACTTAAATTTTTAAGTGTTTTAATTTTGAAATATATGTGTCACCTGAATGCTGGAAGCAAGTATAATAGATTGCAAGTATTATTACATTCATAAATTTAAGTCTGCCTGAAGAGGAATTAGTAAATTAATTTTCCATTCAAGTTCCATTCACATAATCTGCAACTTAAACTCTTTCAATTATTACAATAATTTTTTTTATAGATTTAGGATTTTAGTGAGTCTACAAATATGATGACTTTCAGACTTGTTTTATATTCGACTTATATACCATCAATGCAATATTTGGAGCTTATAACATGTAATTTTTCACACCATAACTCATATCAGCCCGAGACCTACATATCAGCCCGAGTAACCTTTTTATC
The DNA here is from genome assembly GCA_936450465.1 of Gibbula magus. Lineage (NCBI taxonomy): Eukaryota > Metazoa > Mollusca > Gastropoda > Trochida > Trochidae > Gibbula > Gibbula magus. The sequence goes on from OW388293.1 coordinate 7,735,529, forward strand.
ATATTATATATTTGTTTCAAAGCAAGAAAAAAGTTGTGTGTGTGCATAATCAATTTCTCAAAAGTAACGTATTTCTAGTATATTTTTTATCTGAATCTTTATATCTATATATATATATAGCAATATATAACTAAAATAACTTCGTAACAGTAACGTCTTTTTCTGTAATTTTTGTCATCTGATTCTAGATCTTGAAACCTTTTTTTAACAAAGCACAAATAAAAGTGGTGAAATGAGCTGGGCTTGTCTGAGTAAGTTAATACCGTAGTGGATAACGGCAACGACAGGGGGTGAAATTGATAGCAGTGAAATATACATTCGCGGATTATCCCAGCCCGCTGGTATTGAGACAAGCTTGGGCTAAAGTGGTGAAACTTACATGCTGATCGCCGCTATACATCAGCCGCTTTGATCTCCGTTGTTAATTACAATGAAATTGACATATATCTAATCAGAGATGTAAGAAATATACTTTTGATGCTGAAGGATGCTGACAGTTTGAGACAGTTCGTTCGAAAAATGTCTACAGCGATTTGGTTCTTTTCAATAGTGTGAATTCAATCTTTTTGGTGTTAATAGGTTGAAATATATCTCTGTATGGTTCGTGGTGGGTTGAACTGAGATTATTTTACGTCTTTATGACTCGTGTGTTATTTGCAAGTCTAGAGTTTGAAATGAAAAAGAGATTGATATGAATGTTGCAGTTGTAATTGTCCCTGAGTGTCAAACGAATAAAGGTTATCTTTCAACATTCATAATAGGTGAGTTTATCTCGTGTTAAAAGGACATATGACAACAACATTTGTCATATGACGTCACATATCAGTTGACTCACATGATAATGATTTGTTTCATTTAAAACATATGATAATTGAGGCATTGTAACGCATTTACATATAATAACTGTCGTTTGCATTAAGATGTCATTTAACTTTACCAATTTCAATATAAATGTAATATCTGTTATTATTATCATGTACATAGGCAAATGTATTTTCAAATCATGTTCAATTTCCCACCCAAATGTACAACGTGTTTCCAAGTTACAATGACAGATATACTGTTTCTTGTCATAATCAGCCTAGTTTTGCCTCTAAATTTAACACATTCGTCTTAGAGTAGCAGCTTAAAATCATGCTACATGTTTAAATCAGTTTCGTTTTGCTTCCACATGTTTAAGATTGCCGCCGCATGGAAAGCATGCTCGGACTGAAGTGTCAATAGCACTTGTCGTGTTGAATATTTAGCTGTCACTCAAGCCTGAAATAGACAACTCTCTCCTGTAACACTATCATAAAGCCAACATTAGCATGTCCATACAACAAGCCAGCAGTGATACAATAACACGTGAATAGTGCCGTATTGTAAAAACGATTTCTTCAACATTGTGTATATGCTAATAAGAAACTTTAGTGCAACGAACTTCAATAAACCTATCATTACAACACACGTTTTTCTCCTTTTATGTCATTCTATTATCTTCGCAAGAGAGATTAGTTACCGGGATTCGTTCAAGATACATAATCTCACAGAATGGAAATATTACCATACAGTCACGTTTTATGATAAGCCATGTTTATTACCATCGGACAGCTGAAACAATGAAGAACATGATTTCATATGGTAACTCGGTGAAGTTACAAGTTAAATGACCTGTAAGTTACACGCCAGGGGCACGGCAACTTTCTCTGCAGTAGAGAACTGTCCTACACGCAGTAAGGTTTGGGTGCAATGCCACACTGAATTTCAGCGTAGCACCATCCATGGTTCGCTAGTTCCAGCCGATGCTCTCAGGTTTCACCGCAATGCATAGCCACATGGCGTTGCGGGCTTTCTCCCTGCAATAATACTAGCAGCCGTGATATAAGTGAAATACTCTTGAAAGCGGCGTTAAACCCCAACTCACCTCACCTCACCTCACCTCACCTGTAAGTTACAAAAGCATATTCCGATTCCATGGTAAAGAAGTTTAACATAGTTGTAGTTTAAATGGTAATCTGAGACATTTTTTAAAAATATCACAATAATGATTTCCGCCAAACTTATTACAAATGTTATACTCGTGAACGTATTAAAGCTATTCTAGTATTCCCCAAGTGCATGGTGTTTTAATGCATCGCCAGTACACGTGTTCTTGATATATATCAATTACCACTACATTTGTTAAATATTACATAGGACAATATATGTTCATCTGGTATTAAATAACATACACAAGAAAAAAGTTATATGATATATGTAAGGAGATCTAAATAGATATCAATCCCAAGAATAAATTGTTGTTAAGGAAATATCGCATAATGTTGATTTCGAATTACTTCCTGTACAAAGTAGTGGAGAAGAGACGAGTGACAGTGAAATATCAACGCAATAATCGCATAACATTCAGAGGGTTCCTCTACAATTTCCGTAATCGAGGACTATTTATACGCCCTTGTTAAAGGCGCTGTAGCACGTCTTTTGACAATTTTCCTTTCTCAAATTCTCCATTTTTTTAAAAAGTTTATGCAATATATTGTTACGTTAGAGGGTAAAACATTTCATTACACGACCCGATAAGCCATATCCATGTTTACCTTTTCGTACGATCATTTTATTTCAATAAGCAGAACGTGCTACAGCGCCTTTAAAACAAAACATATATAGATATATATAATAGTGACAGATGTAAATATGTTATATGTCATTATCAGATGAAGTTGTCCTGGCATGTGGAGTTCCACAGGGCTCCGTCCATGGACCGCTGCTATTCACACCGTACAACCGACCTTTGGGAGTAAACATTGCAGCGAATGATGTTGCTTATCATTTCTATGCAGACGATGCACAGCTATACAAGAACATCCCTATGAAAGCAGATAGTCAAGCTGGCACGAAGTCGGACATGGAGTCCTACATCCATTCAGCAAAATCATGGATGACAAAGAACATGCTTAAGGTTAATGATGAGAAGACAGAAGCCAAATTACTTGGACCATAGGCACGAGTAAATAAGATCTCATCACAATTCATATCTATTGGTGAGACTAACATCATCTATGCTCAAAGTGTTGAAAACCTAGGCATCTACCTTGACCAATCTTTATCCATGGATAAAAAGATCAATGAAATTGGTAAGAAATGTTTCTTCTACATTAGAAATGTAAGCTGCATCCGGTATCTGATTTCAGTCAAATCTATCGCAACTCTAATGAGATCGCCAGTGCTCCCCAGACTAGACCATGGTAACATTCTCCACTATGGAAAACCTTAGAAAACCTAATGACAACCTAAGAAAACTACAAAGGGTTCAGAATTCGGTAGCTGTTGTGGAAATCTGAACATATATCACTGGTACTGAACTATTTGCACTGGCTGCGAGTCAAGGAGAGAATAGAGTTTAAACCCCTACCACTGGCTACCAATGTATTGACGGCACAGCACAGAGTTGATACAGAGGTATGGGCCGCCCAGATGTCTCCGTTCTGTGAACCAGCTACAAGTACCATCATGGAAGCTAAAATATTGTGGCTCAAAGACATTTGCTAGCTCCACTGCTTCCTGCTGGAACAACCTTCCAATCTCTGTGAACACAGCACCAACACTGAGCTGCTTCAAATCGCTCCTGAACACCTAACTCTTTAAACGCTGTACTGCCTAGTCTTGGCTTTTTAAAATATGACTAAAGGCGCCTTGAGCATACTTAATTGTGTGGATTGCTGCGCAATACAAATTGCCTCATTATCATTATTATTCATGTTGGGTATAAATCAACACGGTTCACGCCGACCAATGGCCTAACCAGAGATCTTTTTTATCATAAGAACAGAAAATCATTGTACATGTTTTACATGGATAATGAATGCTTACAATTACAATGATCAATCACCATTAAAATTCCCTAAACATATTGTTTGAATGGAATTGTTTAAGCAAGTGTACATATAACATCAATAACTGTAATAAAGAAAACATATGTTTATTTGTCCCACATATGATATCTATAGAACATGCCACATTATATCATCATCTCTTGTATAAAATACATATCTTCTGAACTAACAGGCACGAAGTTAATTACACTAGTCCGATCGTTCCAAGTGATAATTATAATCAATAAACAGTCAGACCTCGATAATCCGAACACTTCCATTTTTCATCAAAACTTAGGGCCTTAGGGACTGTTTTGTCAGTGGTACATTGAACGTCATGTGGAAATGTTAAAATGAAAATGGTTATAAAATTGGCAAATTTTGAAAAATTGTGATATTTAAAATGTATAGATGTAATCACATTCATGTTATATCACGCATGCAGGAAATAATCACTTCCATGATATGTTTTTGAAGATTAAAAATATAGTATGTTTTTGTTTAAACATCATTATTTATACTCACCGTTGATAGTTAACAATATGCCCAATTATCCTAATCTGTCTAATCCCGACAATCTTTACACAGATTAAAGACAGAGTTATCGCTCAAGTGAACTGCACTCACCACTCACCGCCAGGTGGCCTACCTTATATAGCCATTGCTTCTTCTGATGGACAGACACGAAGCCGAACGCGACCGAGGGGAGGCCGGGAGGGAACTTACGATTGTTAACTATCAACGGTGAGTATAAATAATGATGTTTAAACAAAAACATACTATTATTTAATATACTCTCCGTGATAGTTAACAATATGCCCGATTGCCACAGAGGTGGAGGGGAGCGAGAGGCCACTAAGAGGGATAGCTCTGTCTTAACAAGAGTCAAGTTGGTGAGCCAATACAGCGTAACCAGCCTGAACCCCGATGGGGTTCATCTGTCAACCGGAGGGTTAAGCTTGACCCAACTCGTAACCGGAGGGACTCTCACCCGCGTGGTCACCAACTAAAGAAAAGACAACAAACGCATCACTAAAATCATCGAGACTATGTTTATTACATACTCTAGACTGGCCCAAGGAGCAGCCGAATTAACGAGGGGGGGGTAGGCCTCTTCGGTACGAGGCCGACGGAACTCGTTGCTGGGCGTACACCTGTGCGCCCAACCGATGAATCCCCTCCATGTCCTCGTTGGATACGTCTCGAAGATAGTGATTGGCGAACACCAGGCCCGACTTCCAGAAACAGCCGGCCATGATGTCCGCCACTGCCATGTTACTGTGAAGAGCCATCGTAGCCGAGATGGCTCTGATCTCGTGTGGATTGGACTTCGCTGGCGGGTCGAGGCCCGCGGCCTTGTAGGCGTCCAACACTGCCGAGCGGAGATAGACGCTGAGTTGTCGCTTGTCTATCTCCCGAACACTAGTCTGGGAGTGCGGAAGAAAAAGTTTCCTTCTCCCTTGACGTAGTGTCTTGGTCTTTTCGGTGTAGATCCGCAGGGCTCTCACCGGACAAAGGAGCCGATCCTCGTCCGTCGGATCTATGCTACCGGAAAGAGACGGTAACGAAAAGGTTCTACCCCTTTCGTCTGCGGCTTGGTTCTTGCAGATGAACTCAGGGGCTAACCCCAGTGTGGCCGACCCACCGTCTCTCACCTCAAAACGCAAGAGGTCCGCCTGGAGAGCGTGAAGCTCTGAAATCCTGGCTGCGGACCCCATCGCAACCAAAAAGGCTGTTTTGATGGTGAGACGGAGAAGAGTCGTCTCTGTCAATGGCTCATAGTGGTCCGACTTGAGATGGTTGAGCACCACTGTCAGGTCCCACTCCGGAGGCCTGAGCTTCCTCCGCCCGTCCTCATTCCGGTAGGTCTTAATGAGTTCTTTAAGGACCGAGATGTCAACCTGGGGCTCACGCTTCCTAAGGACTGACATGACCGCCGCCAGGTTGGTGTTAATTGAGGAAGCTTTGAGCTTCCTCACCTCTCGTAGGTACACCAGGTACTCAGCTACCTGCGGGACCGTTACCGCCTGGATAGCATACCCCTCCTTCGCGCAGAAGGCGGCGAAAGCACCCCACTGGGCGTCATAGAGATTCCTCGTGGAGGATCTCTGCGAAGATGCGACCACTTCGGCGACGGACTTGGAAAACCCCGCCCCTGTCAACCCCCTTTGGAGACAAACCAGGCGTGAAGGTGGAGCGCCTGGGGGTTCTCGTGAACCCGCCCGCTTGGTTTGCTCGTCAATAGGTCCCATCTCAGAGGGAGGGGGACAGGGTCTTGGCGGCACATCCTCCTCAGGGGAACGTACCAGGCCCTGGCTGGCCACAACGGAGCTATGAGTAGAAGTTGAAGTACTTGTGTCTCCTGTACCTTCGCCACCACGTGACTCAGGATGGCGTGAGGGGGATAGGCGTAGGCGACCATCCCCTCCCATCCTAACGCGAGCGCATCGAGAGCCCACGCGGCCGGGTCCGGTACGGGGGACACGTACGTCGGCAACTGGTGGTTGAGCCGAGTCGCAAAGAGGTCTATGTGAGGTTTGCCGAACCTCAAACACAGACTCTCGAACACCCTCGGGTGCAACATCCACTCCGTCGAAGGAGGTTTGTCCGGCCGAGACAAGGCGTCCGCCAGGACGTTCTTTGCTCCTGGGATGTGCACCGCCCTGAGAGAGAGTCCGAGACTGTCCACTAGGTGAAACAGCTCCGCCACCAGTTGAAGTAGAGAGTCTGCCTTGGTTGACCCCTGCTTGTTTATGGCCCAGGCCGCCGCTGAGCTGTCCGTGTGAACACACAGGACCTGCCCCCGCAGGTGACCTGACCAATGGCTGATCGCCAGTCTTATGGCGTCCAGTTCGAGGACGTTGATGTGGCGTCGTGATTGCGCTGGCGACCACACCCCCGCCGTTTGGTCTGAATCTAGGTGGGCTCCCCACCCCTGGGTGGAGGCATCCACGTATAGCTGAGACGTCGCTGGGGGCTGCCTGAGGGGCACTCCCCCCAGCACGTTGGACTCCTGCTGCCACCAGGAGAGGTGGTGTCTCAACTCGGTTGGAATCGGGAAGACATGACGGCAAGTCTTCTCCCTGACGTGCGCGTTTACGAAAATCTGCAGGGGCCTGAGCTGCAACCGACCCCCCGCCGGGACAACCTGTGGAGGCAGCTCGGGGGCCACCCACGAGTCACTGCTTCCTCGGGGTACCTCCATATGCGCGGCCCCTGCCACGCTGACTTCCCTTCTTGGGGGTGTGCTTGGGAGAGGGGCCGGCATTGAAGTCACGACTTCTGTCCTGCCGACCCCCAAACCGAAAGGAAACTCCGCCAGTCTTGGAGTTACCCACGGGAGTGTTCGCGCCTCCCTTCCTCTTCTTGGGCGTATGCGTCTGAGAAGAGGCTCTACCCCCGCCAGCGGCCAGTCTGTTGGTCAATTCCTGCTGCTGACACTCCTGCCGCTGCCGGAGGACCCCGGCAATCTGCCCATCAAAGAGTGACGAAGATGACGCGGGAGCGGCCCGCAAGCGGTTCCGGAGCTCCGCCGGAAGGTTTGTCCGGGCAAGGAAACCATCTCTCCTGAGATTTGTGACCCCCGCCGAAATGCGGGAGGCGCACAACATCATCTGAGCGATGTTCCCCGCCACGGCGCCGAAACCGCGGTAAAGAGCCTTCGCCCCTCCCTCCATCCCCGCCTCCTTCGCAAAAGATGCCATACCCTGACAGGCATGCGCCACGTGATTGGCCAACCCCAGGATGCTCCTAGCCTCTTTGTCAAGATGGCTCAAGTGAGCATCCGACACCTGGTGAGGTACGGAGGGGACGGCCACACGGCGAATATCGTCGTCCAGGGCAGGGGGACAGAGGGGGAAAGAAGACTGTGCTACTGGGAGGGAAGCGCGCTGCTTCTCACCCAGAACCAGGGGGGGCAGGAGACGGCCTGGCGCCGCCGCGGCGACATTGGCGTCGTAATCGCTGCCCGCCGCCTGAAGGAGTCTGTGTGGCGGCAGTGCCACGAGGCGTTGGGTAGGCGCCTCTTCCTCGGTGCAGAATGTCTCCATTCTGGCCAGCTTGGTCGAGGAGGGCTCATCCTCAACCTCAACTAACTCCACTTGACACCAGTCGGCGATAGCCGCCAGGCGTTCCTTGAGGTCAGGGGCATCCACTTGAGGCGTCTCCACAATGGTCATCTCGGGAGAGGATCTCCCTGAAGTGGACATCCCACCCTCCTGGGAAGCCACCTCCGGGGGCGACTTGTCTGGATCTGAGGAGGTGCCGGCAGGTGAAACAACCACCACCCTCCTCCTCTTGGGCGTGGACGGCGGGGAGGTCGAGGGCGAAGTAACCCCTTCCTCAACCCTAGTCTGCGCCGGCAGTCGTTTGTCCAGCATGGAGGAAACCATGTCCTTGACTGAGGACAGAATATCCTCAGTCAATCTCCTTGTATCAAAGGGAGGAGGAGAAAGAGGCCTCAACCTCCTCTTCTTGGACTTGTGTTTCTTCTTCCTCCTAGGCGAAAGTCGCCGGTCTGGAAAGGACTCGGCGTCAGGGGAGGATCTCCTGATGGGAGACGTACCCTGTGAAGAGACGTAAGTGTCCTTGGCGACCGATCCGCCCGATCCCGCCCCTGCCTCTGGCAAATCGAATTCCGCCGTGTCCTCCGAGATCACCAGGTCTGAAGCCGGCGACCTGGGATCGGACATGGCGGTGCCGGCGCTAGCGGTAGCGGTGGCGGTAGCGGACGGAGAGGGCCGCCTGGACGCCCTCAGCTTAGACTGACTCTCGCTCTTCTTAACGGAGTTGCGATACTCGCGATGCTCCGCCACAGAGAGGTCAGCACATTCCTCACACCTGTCCGCGTCCGGACAAAGGTTGCGGCACAGGCGGCAAAGGGCGTGGGGGTCAAATCGCGCTGACTTCCTATAGCCACACGCCCCACAGAACGCCGAGTATGGCGAAGTCATACTCAGCAAGCAAAAGAGAGATACGCGCGAGCGGCCGGCGCTATCCCCGCGCAAGCGGCAAGCGCTAAACAAACGCAGGCGGCAGCGCAATCGAACCCAGGCGACAAGCGCTGTCCAACCCAGGCGACAACCTACCAAGAGGAGGCGGCAGGCGCTATCCACGCGCAGGCGGCAAGCGCCAACCGCTACAGCAGAAAACAGAAGGGCAAGCGGTATGATCCCCGCGCCAAGCGCAAGGGACAGGCGGCACGCGCAAGCGGCCCCGAGATCACCGACCTGCACGGACTGCACGTGCAGAACGAGCACCCCGAAATCAACAACAGTTGACACGTCAACTGCAGTCAACAACCACTAAACCTGTCTAAAGGAGAGAGACTACTTCGCGAAAGGCAGTCTAAACACCCTCAGACAGAAAAAATACAACTGAGAAGGAGAACAAAGTCGAGACAATAATCTTATTACTATCGAATTAGAGAGCTATCAAAACACAACATGCTTCGATGGCCGACAGAAAAGCAATGGCTATATAAGGTAGGCCACCTGGCGGTGAGTGGTGAGTGCAGTTCACTTGAGCGATAACTCTGTCTTTAATCTGTGTAAAGATTGTCGGGATTAGACAGATTAGGATAATTGGGCATATTGTTAACTATCACGGAGAGTATATTAAATAATAGAGATAAATCACATCCGATGTATGCTTATGCTAAAAAAAATCACGATATATGAATTATATAACTTTAATTTAAATACATAATTTAATAATAATTTAACTCTCAAGAAGATAAATCTATGGAAGAGACATCTCCCGAATACACAGAGCAATAAACCATAATAGTTAATTAATGTGACTTAATTCTGAATTTGAAATATCACCCAGTGATATATACAAGCAATTTACATATCTTATTATGTGCACCGTTCAGCGACCTTTCGTGTTAGATAATCCTTCAAGGAGCCTCTCATAAACATGTCCCTCACACAAGCATGTTGTGTTGTAAATTGCAGCAATGGAGCATGTTAATACACAACACGCATGCTTAGCCCGTGCTCTGTTACACCATTCAAGGGATTACATGTACATATCTATCACGCGAACCAACAATCCCTGACGTGCGTTGGTTAATATAATGTACATTTCTGATATACTGTTATATAAGTGTGTAGGCGGTATGACAAGGATGTGTATTATGTCCGTATCTATATTTTATGCTATTTCTGTGCTTCCTGTTCGGCAGTCTTTTCGTTTGGTGTAGCTTATGTTGATATGGTAAAATGGAATGGTTATAACATATTTATCAAAATGTCTATATATGAAATAGCAGACCATAACATGTTATATACAATCTACACATCACCCATTATCAATAAGAGTGAATTATCACCAATATGATTTGTTTTCTTTGGTTGATAAACATTTAAAGTAATATCTTGCCCTTGTTTATTTTCTGTTGTAAAGTTTATGTTCAATATGTTTTTTCTAGAATTTCAAAAAGTTTACAATTTTAAAAAGAATTTCTGAACGTAAAATGGCCGACGTTTACGGCATTGTCTATTAACGATTGAGATGAAATGAAAATATATCTCACAAGTTATATTCATAGCTAAAAAGAACTTTTCACATGCTAACATTCTCTTAATATTGAAAAATAACTTGGGAATCAGGGAAAATACTTTTGTCTAGCATTTTGTCATCAAAATTAAAAAATACAATCATCAAATAATGATTCAAAAAGCATAACATACTGACCCTCAGAGGTATTGATTGTCAATATATATTGAAATTTACAACCATGCTTTTAAAGAGGTGTTATATAGCTGTACTAAATTGCAAATAATATGCAATACATGCAATAAATGTACTTGATAAAAAAAGACAAAGTAATTTATAGCATCACTATTTGCTATTCATGTATAGACAGTTTTTTCATTCATTCGATAGCATCATATATATCCACACTGACAGACGCTATTAACAACTCGTTCTACATGTGTGTTTATGAACTATGGGGTGATATCAACTACAGAAGAGGAAAGACATACACAGTTTCTGGCGTCTGGCGAAAAGAACCTTAATATATCATTTTCTTAAATATGGCTTTCACGGGCTGTAATCAATGTTAACATTGCACTAAGGATATATCTTTTCCCAACGAGGTTACTCCCTTCAGATTTTATTTCCGATCCTAACCTCTGTTCAACATCAGTTTCCTGAATTTCCAGACTCGAGCAAAATTCCCTAGCGGGGGAAATGGTAACCTCACGCTGTATATATCCCTGCTTAAACTCATCTTTCAGCGGCCATGTCGACCGAGTGAGTTCAAAGATCTAGGCATATGACACTAAAGGGTCTTGCTAATAAGCATATGTCCCTCGAATATGTCTGACATAAAAACCAACAATGAACTATTTTTGGTATCTGTCTCTAATTTAGTCTTCTTTATTGGTTGGAGGCGCAAACCGCCTCCAACCTGATACGCAGTTGGATTTCACGCTATATATTACTGTTGGAATATTCAAAATAAACTTTCGACCAATCATGCTTGGCCTCTTCATACTTTGGAAAAAGCATATGACCAACGAACACGGCTGTAACAAAGTTGTAACCACGTGACCATGTGGGTTATCCGAAATAATTATCCCCTTTTACTGCGAAAAGAGATTTTGTCTAAACATCTAAAATAGAAACGACCGTTGTGTTATTCTGAGTCTGAATGTTAGTAAACATAAGATTTTTCAATTCAAAGCCATTTTACACCTCCATGAGCAGACATGTACCAATTCAAGTGCATAATTTCGCACTGCAGTTTCGGAAAATCCAAGAAACTTTACAAGCTAATGTTATACGCGCGGAGCAAGCATATACTAAACGATAATAGTGGTTGTCAATCAACACACCAACCTTCCACTCAGTTATCAATATTTTCAATGCCAATCAGACTTGCATAATGGTAGGCCTACTCAATGTACTGTTATTGAATTAATGATAGTGAAGCTTGTACGTGTATAAGCACATATTGGATAGAACCATATTTATGTCCAAACTGATAGCACCAAGCACGAGGATACCGGGTCATTATCCTTGAATTAAAAAAGGTCCATATGCCTTCCTTCAACAGATAAACAGAATATGCTTCATAATCAATCGAATTGGTACACTTTAAATTTGCAAATGTTTAACAAATGGTTGACTGCTTGTTTCAGGGAAAATAGGCCTACATATTCTTATTGCTGGAATCTAACAATGACACAACTGTCAACAACGTTTTGATAAAATTCATAATATAGGCCTACTTCAAAATTGGAGCAAAAGCACCCGGGAGTTGCGCTTTAAAATAAATCGGGGAAGTTGAATGTTCACTTTCATTTTCAAATGATAGATTATATATAATTTTATTTTATTTATGAATAAATAATGTATGTAAATTGAAAAGCATATACACAACTTAAATGATCGAGGTAAAATTCTTTTATTTGCGACTTTTGAATTGAATAACTAATTGTGTGATTAGTAATCAAAGCTTTTATCCCCCAAAATGACCATAATGCAGGCTTCATTTTGCTAAATGTACATATGACATACATATCCTTTTTATAATATATTTTAGCCTTAACAAGATGCCTCCAACCATGCCTTTTTAAAGGCTTTTCTTGTTTATAAGCATGTTTATGATCAATAGTTTTCTCAAAATGAAATGGCATATTCCGAGAAAAATATATTAAACGAGAAAACGTTTATCTTACGTTTATTTTAGCATTATGACATGTCATTGGCAAATGTCACTCTTACAACGACGTCTCTGATTGCACAACTAGATTCAATAGCAACCATTCAGGACACTCCCTTTCTGCCCTCGATTTCAAGCGATATAGAACAGAGGTTATAGGATCGGAAATGTGAAGGGAGTCACCGCTGTTGGAAGAGAATGAATATACGTCAATTTACATGAGCTTTTCTGATCTCGAAGTATAATGCACTGTTACCTTTGACCTTTTAACTATCGAGGATACAATGTCGGAATCGGGAACAAGCAAACAATATTACTTATGTAAATGCCTCTTCCTATAAACTAATAGTTACACACACAAATGGTGGGGTTCACCGAACAGAGAAGAAGTTGCATACATTGCAGAAAAACAAAAATGGCTGGGTTCACAGATCAGAAGAAGTTGCATACAATGCAGAAACTATAAAACCAATACGCATATATACAGCACGAATTTCAAGATACAATTGAAGGCATTTTTAAACTTACTCAAATTAATAAATCTAGTAAATCTGTCATTTATCGCATTCAAATATAAGTAATGTGCCACACACAAATAAATAATGTGCCACACTTACAAGTCAAACTAAGAGTGATATTTTCCCTTATCATTCACACTTCTCCTGTCGTCCTTACTATTGAGACGGTACCCCTTTAAACTAAATCATGCATTGTACACAACACGGATTGTTAAATTTGTTTGGGACACGAGAGTAACAACAAATCCACAACACAAGTCATCTTAATGATTTATCATCTGAAAGGTAAAGTTAAACCCGTATGATGACGCATATGTGTCTTGTCTATTAGCGAGATACCACAAGATACATAGGCTTATATGAACAATAGCGCTACGTCCATTTACTTAAAGTATACTCGGCGAAAGTTGGATATTAGACACGGACGCCGCTACGCTAAATTACAAAATAATCTCCAACATTTTATCACATTTTCACCTGTGGAGAATAGTGAATCACTTCGTTCATAAATAACCTTTACGATGGACATACATTTCATAGAGATTTGCTAAATTATCCGAAACGGAATACAATATCTTCATAAAGATTTGGTCAATTTTCCGAAATGTTCATATCAGACGAGATTTATAAACTGCTGAGCTGGCACTACCGGCTCCTTATCTCTGCGGTTTTGTGGTTTATAAACTACTAGGGGTCGTTTTGTTATGTTCACTTAATGCTTAGGTTGTAAGACTTTTCACAACTCCAAAGTAATGCAATAGACTTGATAAACACCCGTCACAAGGAGTTTGTTCGATATTGACTTCATTATTATGAAGCATTACCCGTAATAAGGCGATATGAAAAATATGATATTTTCACATGAATATTTCATTTAATAAAATTTATTCAAAAGATCATATATTCCAACGTCAATGGCTCTTCAATATATGTAGATTTAGAATATGATCACTGTATACTGAACTTTCGTTATAACGAGGTTTTGAGTTCCGGCGGTTAACAGATAGACAACGAACGCAGGTCTAAGCATGTTCAAGGTTCGATTTCTCTTTAAACGAAATGTTTCAAGGCTGTAATAAAGTGACCCTGTCGGTACTGCAAAAGAAAATATTTTCTTTGTTCAAAGAAACATTGTTTATTAAAATGACAAACACAACCTTTTGTCAGTTGAACTAATGACGTAACGAAATTTTCTGCCAATACTACACACATGCATGTTGCTTTGATAACATTTTTCGTTCTTTTGTTAGTGATGATTATCATTTTTATCGTTGTGGTTAGGGTAAGGAAAAAAGTTGTTTTCTTTTGAAGGGTTTTACTAAAAGATCGAAAATTCATGTTTAGGTCTCTTTAGAGGTATGGATATATCTCTAATATGTATTATATTATGTTTTCTTTCTTTCGGAGATATTTCCTTGAAGAATACTTTATATATCCCACTTGTAGACGGATTACAACCTATCCAATTGTTGACATGCGATAATGTAATATTCAACAATGGTTATCTAAAATGAGACCATATGAAAAAATAGAACATTCACATTCAATAAAATTTAAAACTATGTCTATAAATCGTCAGCAATGGTTGGGTATGTATACACCTTCTGTCGAAGATAATATTTTACTTATACATATTTTAAAATTTCAATTCTTAAATAAATATTTACTCATTTTCATTATTTATAATTTTTTCTAAATAAGTTTACTTTCAAATAATGGTGTTTTTTCAATTTCAATACCTCAGTCATTTAACACACTTTCATTAATCATCAACGTTTTACTAAATAAGTGCCACCGAAAGACTTACGACCAAACCTTTCTGAACTCTACAGCAGTGTTTTACATACGTATACGGAGCAGACACTGTGTTATCTATTGCTAAGTCTGGGGCGACTAATACATTTACTAAAGGGATTACTTTATTTGCTCGAAACTAACAAAATCGCTCCGCTGCCACTGGTACTATTTGCAACAGACATCAAGTGGTGGGTGTAGATTTCATTCATCTTGTTGTCAGTGATTTGCAATTAAGATAGATCACAAGCCACCCACTCTTGTCTGCCTCAAGGACCGAATATTTGCAACCTTGTGGCCTAGAAATAGCCGTGCTCTCCCCACATGACACACGACGGTAGTGTACACATTTCATGTACATTTCACTCAGATCGGTGTCGATTTCATGCTTATCGGACAACTCAGTTCATAGACCTCCAATCACGTTCACAGACCTATGACATAAATTTATCAAGTACAAATTAATCAGCGTTTTTAGCATATGACCTGTGAATACTCATTTATATATATATATAAATTATATATATATATATATATATATATCTATATATATATATATATATATATATATATATATATATATATATATATATATATATATACATATATATAAATTATACTCATTTATATATATAAATCATACTCATTTATATATATAAATTATACTCATTTATATATATAAATTTAAGTTACATCTGTGTTGATTTCATTGTATCTAAAACATCAGTTCATTTGTCCATTTCACATGGAGGCTGTCATAAAGCCTACGAAAATAATAATTTTGGTGTATATTTCATGCATACATTTATATATGAAAATCCAATCCATATGTCTGTGAGATATAAACAAATTTAAATTCTTGTTAAGGGTAAATATTTACTGAATATCGGGAAGTTAACATTTTGCTACATAATTACCAAACGTGCATTTGTGTAAATTTCAGCTGTAGTATTGTAAATCGGTCACCCAAGTTCACTTGCATGTAATTACTGAAATCAAAGACCATAATATTCTGTGTGATTGTCTCTACTGAAATTGCCATTTATATAAATCGTAGTTACAACATTATAGATTTCATGCTGAATTTTTATATCCAGATATATTGAAAAAGAGTCTCTGAAAATCGCATTTCAATATTTAATAAAATGGTAATATGTTCATACTAAATACGAGTCTGAATGTAATGCTATTGTCATTACATATACGTCTGCAAAAACTAAAAAGGCGCACATCAACGGTCAACATATACATTCAGCCCTACAAACCCCGCGCCAACAAGCAAGTTAAATTGATATACACATAATGTAGCTAAACGACACAATCACATTTCATGCCAGAATCCTTTAACATACATTATATCTTATTATTATGTACAATTAGCGAACAATTACATGTAAATTGAAACTGTTTAATACATATTTGACATCTAACAATGTACTGCATGCTTGACATGTATGTAACATATTCATATTCCTATAAGAAGTAAGTTTAAAATGGAACTGCATTGTCGAAGTTAATATTGTTTACACAAAACGACGGGGAACCTTTTGTCACCACGGTGCCAAAGTAATCTGTAACCATGTAACATGATAACACATGTAATCACTTCAAAGCTTCATTGACTATTACAAGTTTGATGAGTCAGCATTTTAGCAAATATTGCTCACGCAAGCTAAAAACGTATTTTCAAATTCATTTCACACATTTTTTTTGTACCCGAAGTCGACTTGACATTTCACATTATATTTTTTAACTAACTTCAAATGTTACCACGTTCTTTCATATTGACATAGTCCACATTCTTCCCACACCGAATCGATGACATCACAATGTTAATTTCAGCGAATGAAAGACGTGTTATGACAGGAATGACAGTGATGCGATGGGAAACATGTAATCTATTTCATTATGCAGAGGCCAATCCCTGACCTCTACTGCTAATTACCTCGCTAATAAAGATTGAGTGCCATATTAATAAGGTATGTGTCCTTTCGTGATGAAGAATGACTTCACCTGTTGATTAATATTTCAGGTGAGGCTACCATTTAATCAACGCATGTTAATCCGCCTGGGGGGTATTTCATGAAATTTACATGGCTTCTCGCGGCCATCATCAGTGAGGAGAAATCACCGAGTTGAAGCCTGACCATGCATTGATTGTTGAAATAGAATGTATGCCTCCCTTTAGAAGAAGCTTTGAAGTTTCAGTTAATGGGGCATAACTCTTACAAATATTCTAATTATGTATACTAGTCCTTGCATGGACATTGTACTTTCTACAAGCTATAGCTAGAACTTGTAGTATTTTGTTCAGTCTATATGTAGACTAAAATATAGTCTATGGATTTTATAGTACTGTACCTTCATCCTTATGAATATATTTTGAATACTTTCAGTTCTATACTCAGTTTATTTAGAGTTGGTGAATAACTATCTAAATTTTATATAAAAAGCTTTTAATTTTAACACAGTCATGGGGTAGGACAAAAAGCCCCATAAATGTTGTGTTCTGAAATGTATGAACACAATATTTACCTGCATGTGTTAATATTGAACTATTATGTAAATTATGCATTTGCTAATGTGCTCTTATAGATCAACTACTGAACATGTATGAGAATTTTTATTTTTATTTTTATTTTGCATGCACGAGTTAATAAAAGTTTCAGAACATTTGAGATCTTACAAAAAAAGGTTATCAAAGTTACATAAATGAATTATTTTTCAATGATACATTCATTAGGTGAGACTATTACATTTAGTTTTACTGAAATCCAAATACTGTAAATACTGAGTATGTTACAAAATAGCTCTTACAATCTTCAAGAATTCAAGAATCATATGTTTATCGAATACCAGACTATTTTCTTGTCGCTCATATGTCACCTTCATTGCTTTTGGGATTTTTGAAAAATTCCTGGATTTACTCTGTCAAATTGTGTAGAATTTATTGCCATGTCAACTCGGAAGTATTCCCAAACACGGGTTTAATAAATCCGCGAGTTCAATTCACCGGGATTTGACCTTGGAGAGTCGATGATTTGTCCTCTCATTGACTTCTCATTTTTTTTACTTAGTTTAGAAATGACATAAACTCCTGTTTTTGACACCTACGCTCACGTAGACATGTATATATCTATATCTTTTCTTGAGGCAACGTGATGACGTTATATATATATACATTAATATATGTTTCAATATTCAAATGGCATCATAGGGTTAGATCAAACCAATTATGTGACACCTTGCTCATTGTATTTAATCATGACAAACTAATAATTGAGCCAATTTCTGAGGTAGTTGTTTACATTTCTATATATTTTTCAATACTGAAATAATATCAGAATTCTTTATGATGAAATATGATACACTATGTATGTCTTCAAATCTAATATAATGTGAGGACATGTAAATTCACAATCTCTCTTTATTTTTTTTGTATTTTATCTGAGGAAGCTATATTTCATTTAGTCAAACCTATTTCGCGCCATCCAGAAAGCAATTAACTTGAGTTCCCGCCACAAGATAACTTCCCCAAGCTCTTTATAGGATTTATTAAACGAATATGCTTTCTTTGTATGCAGAGCGAATCTCAGCTGCAGTGTGAGGAGCTTTCATTTCAAATCAGTGATCAACAGGTAGTCGAGGGTTCTGACAGGTGTATCGGAATTTGGCGCGCAATTTATTTTCCCATGCTTCCCGGAGGAGGAGTCCCAACTCCCATTCATTTCCACCCCCGCCATTCAAACGTAACGGCGGATTTCAATAGACCCCCACAAAGGGACGAGTTTTTTGGGGCAGGTAGCGTCTACGAAACACCTGTCGCTGGGAAGCTAAAGGTCGTGAGAGGCAAGCGACTCAAATTGACCCGCACCCTGGCCAATTATTCTGATATTAGGGTCCTTCAACTGATCAGGGGTCGTAATTTGCCAGTGGAGTCTGCATGAAAGGCAAAAAGCAAAGGGCAGAAACAAGATCCTTGGTTGCCGCCTTTGTTAGGGCCCAGTTTGTATTATGAAGGCAAAATGAACGTCACAAGGTGTGCAAAGAGAAGTGTTATTGTCAATTAGCTATCTTGGCTTACAAAATGCTTCTCTTATTCTGTAAGAACTTAGAAAATGCGTTCAACATATGGTGTTGCCAGAAAACTGAAGGCTCCAGATTTATAGAGTTTCGCTTGTGTCCGCTTTCGAAGTTCGCTTGTCGTCATTTAATTGTAAGATAAGATAATATTTTATTACACAAACATCTGATTTAGACAGAGTACAAAACTAATGTATCTTATAAAATAGCATCTACATAATAAACGTGATAAAGGTTGAAACTAAAAGGAAAACAATAATGATGGTAAGATCGTTATGATCATAGGTTTGTAACCCGTATATATTCGTTTAAGATAATCTTTGATCATTGCTCCATTTTTGAAAATCCTTTTGAAGCTACACTTCATTTTATATTTTATGAAACCACATATTTGTTATTTTAAGACTCTTCTGTAATAAGAATTTCGAAGCGCAAAGTGAATTACTTCGATGTAAGAAGGCAATATGTTTGAATCACGACTTCTTCAGGTTAACAACGTAACCTTTTTGAAAATATGCTTTATACCATCATAATTTCTAAATCAACTACATGTATATCTGACTGCTTAAACGAAACGTTTTTTAAATGTATGATTGCTGATGAGGCAGCAATGATTTAGTCTGTATTTTTGTCAATATCACGAGGGTATAAGGTATATTTCCTTTTCTTCCATATCTTTATGATAGTTTTAAACCATAATTGGAATGACAGTTATCTATTTCATGTATATAAATCTATGGTCTGATCATTTGTACAAAGACACTTAAATGTAGTGATAATAGCTTCCTTTGTTGTATAGTGACATATATCAATTGGAACGAGTGGTATATAATGACATATCGACATATACACAAGCAAATATGTGTTTATTTTGACAACTACGGACACTTCTTGTGGATAAACATCAAGCGCAAGTTCTTGTGTGACAGGCCTGTAGTGATTTGAAATCAACACGCGGCGATGTTGTGAAAAGTGACACTCTCCGTGGACAGTTGTACAATACCATGTCGATATCTGTCAAAATCACGAGATTCTCGTGCTGTGGCGTACCTGAAATACACATGCTTTCCTGGAGAGCCTGTCATTTCTCCCACTGTTCAATCTGATATATACTTCAGTCAAATATTGCACGTGTTTCCTTTGGTTAATGTTGTAGGCGGCTTTTTCTCCTTTAAATGTTGATTATTTATTCAGATGATGATTGAATAGCATATTTAATCAAATATATATACATTCGGTAATTGCGCGTTTATTATCTGGTTAACTTATTGTTCGTTGTGAATTACACTCAAAATATAATATATGTATTAAACCATGGCATGTGTTACGCTTTTTTTTTATTGCATTACCCTTTATTTGTTATAGGTCAATTCAGATGACCCGCGTTGTAAAATACCCTTATCATGAAATAAATGTCGTATAGCACTGCACACACCATACTTGGTGACTGCAATTTACGTTGTCTATATTTGGTCAATGTAAATGATGTATTGTGAATAAACGTTTTGTACTGGAACGTTAGATTAATGCGTTCAGCACAAAATAATTTAAGACATCGATTTATCTAACAATTCTAATTCTCTAAGGTATTTTAAACGCTATTTTGTGACAGTTTACCTAAGTTTCAAATAAAGACAGAGAGAAACATTAAAATTTATTGACTGCAGTCGCAATAAATGACCTCTGGTAATGTACATAATAATTAATGTTATGCTCGTATTATTTACATAATTCAACACGGAGTTCAAATCCAACCTTATATAAATGATTATTAGTATCAAAACTGCAAATGGCACTATCAGTACATTTCAATTCATTTTTTCAATAAAATAATTGCAAGTCACCACCTGTTCCAATGAATTATATATAGAGAGGGTATCTGTCTTTTCTTGACAAATACCATGTTTATCTCACCGAGTGAGGTAGAAAGGTTATATTTTCACGAGTGGCGCAGCCACGAGTGAACATTTATAACTTTTCTACCTCACAAGATGAGATAACATTGATGCATTGATAGATATTATGAAGGTTCAACATATGGGTTAAATCTTGCAACAAGAAATTATTTTGGTCGACTGAGATGGTTACGTTTAACAGGCAACATCTGTGTATCGTTCATCTGCTTGAAGATCAACATTGACAAGTTTTTCAAGGCCATTTAGAAAGGGATGCACCCTTTTTTGGTTTTACTTACAACTGTTTTATTGTGAAGATACTCGATGTTTCGGAGTATATGCTTGCTCCCTTGAGTGGAATCGTGTATCTTCACAATAAAGAAGTCGTTGTCAAGAAAATCTTGTTTTCTTAACATTGACAAATTTGATTTTATATCATTCAAACGAAATTTATCCATTTTTTTGTGTGTGAGAATCTCTGGCCTTTCATCCCCTCGTATTTGTTGATTACCGTAATAATGAAGTTTTGCAAACTTACTATTCCGTTTTTAAAGCATTGTCAATCCCGAGGACGAATTAACGTCTTATTAGTTTCACAATTTGTAAAACACTTACATTTCTATAAATTTGAATATTCTGGAATTCAAATCTCAAATTTATTTCTAAATATATTTTAAAATTCTATATCTGTTAGCGACAATGTTAATGAACCCTTAACCGTTTCTAATGAACCTGTCACTCTCTTCACAGACAAATACCAAAACAACACTTAAAATTTTATCAAATAAATACGATTTGAAAATTATATCCGGTTCTTAAGAATATCCGTATTTAAACAGAAAATACGATTCGGTCTCATTATAATGACATGACCTTGATGACAATAAGACCTGTTTTCCAAGACAAAATCTATGCAAACAGAATCCTTTGATATCTCTAGTGGACACTGGTCTTTGTGAGTGACCACTGGCGTCAGCAAATTTGTAATGTCCAGGCCTGTCAATCATCATAGCCTTTATGTCACACAATCCAAAATCCCTCGCGTCACCACAGGCACATAATATTCTTTTTAAAAGCAGAAAATAATTTTCCTTTGATGAAGGTCATTCGGTCAGTTTTGACCATTCTCGTGACCTGCGTAACCCCCTTCCCCCTGCTGAGATATTGAATGTATGGATACCGTCTCTTCTCATTGTAATCACGGACGATGATATTAGACCCAACTTTCATCATAAACCACGTGTTTATCTCTGCGTTTTCACGCGACCTTCACATTTTGGCCGATGACCCTTGGTCAAGGCATTCCGACTAGACATTATTGTGTCCGTGCTGGTTTGTTTGTCCGATGAAAGGCTAATTGAAAATTGGCTCGACGCGGACATTTCAAACTGACCGGAACTGAACTTGGTATTGGCCTTAGGCCTCTCAAAACAAAGTGACCATACTTTAACAAGAAACCCGCAGATTTTGACAGCTTAAAATAACTTAAGGGAGGGGATGTTTTTGAAGTAGTAGTTTTGTTATTTCATGGAATAGTTAAGCTCCCTTAGGCCTGTTTGAAAATCTTCAGTATTTGGACAATTTCTCAAATGGCCCGTTTTATGAAAATAAACGGAGTAATTTAATGGTGTTTTTGCTTTGAAATCTTTGAGGGATTACCCCACTTTGTTACATCTTCTTCACATGGGTCAGTTCGAGACCTATACTGACCCTGGTCAGTTCCAAGACAGCTGGACACTCTAGCGAAACTAGAACTATGTTGACATGCAGATTTGTTAGGGAAAGGCATTTGCGGACATTCGTCAAGGGTAATCTCTCGCATTCGTTTCTTTTATAAAATGGAACCTCTTTGATATGACTGTCCACTGGTGTCCAGACAAACATGTCAGCTGATCGGGTACTATTTGGCCACAAAAACATTGCCTCTGTGTATGTCTTCATTGAAAGGTGAATAACAGACATCAATTTTGTCTCATTTTGAATGTTAAAGAAACTGCAAATTTCAAAATCTTCACAAACAAAATACGTGCATGATACAAGTGCAAATTTAAAATACAAATTAGTTTTTAGTGATACATGTGTAAATACGCGGAATACGTGTTGCATAATACAAGTGCAAACAATGAACACACACAAAACATGCAGGATGATACAAGTGCAAATTAAACGATACACAAATAATTAAAACATATGCAAGATAATATATGTGCATATCATACACAAAAATATGCAGACAAATACAAGTGCAAACTATGAAAACACAAATAAACATGCAGGATGATACAAGTGCAAACTATGAAAACACACCAAATAAATAAAGGATGATGGCAGTGCAAACTATGAAAACCCAAAAACCGTGCAAACTATGAAAACGATAAACACACACAAACATGCAGGATAATACAAGCGAAAACTATAACAATAAAAAAAACCACAAAAAACATGCAGGTGATACAAGTGCAAACCTATAATGTAGCACAAACATGCACTTTAAGTATCAATAATTTGACATCAGTTTATGTCTCTAAACGTTATAAAGTTTAGTGTTTTTCAATGATAAAGTACACACGTTGTTAAAACTTACTTTCTCTCTATTACCGGTTAATATAACAGAGTTTACCAATCACCATTAACACAGGAAGAGAGTGAAATGGAGTAGAACATATTAATATTGATATATTCATAAATATGCATGGCGCCATAACTGTCACAACGATTTGACATATCAATAATCCACTTGAAAATCGATCAACTTGACAGAATGATGGATAATCATAAATATTAATATTAATATTAGACATATATTTTTATTAGTCGCTGCTTAATACTTATCTAGCCTAGTATGATATGAAATCTTCTTTCAGTAAAGCTCCCTGTAATGTGGTTTACCGGTGATTATGAAAATTCGATTATATTAATTTTCCAATTATGCAAGGTCCAACGCGAAATTGATTCGGGGCTTATTACAGCATAATCGCCTCTATGTGTTTAATTGAAAACGATAAATTCAATATATTTAATATAAATATAGATTGAGGAGGTATTGACATGTCATCGGGCATATTTCAATGTATGATTAATGGATTGGTTTGATAAACAGATTGTGAAATTGTGAAATTGGTTTTATGGTAGGATTTGGTGCGAAATTAATTTGACAAGAATCTTATCGTTAAGTTTCGTTATCAGGATTAATCATATTCCTCATTTATCCTATATAAAGAAAACTGGTACTTTTTTCGTTAGATTTTCTGTCACTTTCCACCATGCATTCTTTATAGTGTCGTTATCCTTGTAACAGAGAGAGAGAGAGAGAGAGAGAGAGAGAGAGAGAGAGAGAGAGAGAGAGAGAGAGAGAGAGAGGGGGGGGGGAGGGAGAGAGAGAGAGAGAGAGAGAGAGAGAGAGAGAGAGAGACAGACAGACAGACAGACAGACAGACAGACAGACAGACAGAATCGATTTGAAGGATGTGTTCAGTAAATCACACGATAATTAAAAGCATACTAGTACGTACATTGTGAGAAGCTGTTAGAAGTATAAATTATCGATTCCTTAATTTCAATTTCACCTTGATTTTTTCAGCAAATTAAACTTATGTCATATTCAGTAATCGCACATCGCACTCACATAACATAAAAAGCAGTAACAAAGTTTCAAGTAAAACATATAAAAAGAAGAAAAAAGTTCAGTTAAGCCTTAAACAATCGCGAAACACACGCCGGCGCTTCCCAACTCCTCTGTTACTACTCTTAGCGCTTCTTCAGTCTGTTTGTAAAGTTTTGACATATTTGTGGGGAAGATGGTCTGTTTACCCGACATCGTCTGTCAAAATCTGACATGTCCGAACCGGACGTTAGGTTCGAACTCCGTCCTGGCAAACACTAGGCTGGTCGATCGCCAAACTGGAACACTCGCTGACAGGCTGTCAACATTCTGAATGTGTTTTACTTGTTGTTTTTCCAGTGTCTGAAAAGTTTGTCTTTGTTGTTTTTTTTGTCTTTGTTTATCATTTCCTTATATCGCCATGTCAACTGAGGTTGTGTCCATTCATATTTCATATTTCAGGTTGAGTTATGATTACGTTTCTGATCATCAAGTTCGGAAGCCTGTCCTCCTATCGCCTTTACACCCCATATTGCCTACACCACTATCAGTTGGAACACTGACCGGCCAACATATAGAGTGTGTCCAACTTGGTGTGGTGTTACACTGCATGGAGTATTGTCTGTGTTTATCATTGTCCTACCTCACAATGTTAACTAGGCAACATTTCATCTTATCAAATTTGAAGTTTTGATTTCGAGGCATGTCAAAGATAATTAAGCTTTTTATATTAATAAAGTTGAATAGATGATGTCATATAACTTATTTGTGTACTAACTGTTTATCTTTCGGAGGCTAAAGCTATTGTGTTTATCATTGCCTTCATTTGTTAAGCAAGCCTTCACCAGTAAGACGATTATGTTGAGTTAGTTCACGTTCTCCTCACGTTGTAAAATGTAAGTCAGAAATACGCCGACTTTCATTTCCTCACTAAATATCAAGGTATATGCGTCAACAACACTCTCCATGAGCGCCTTTATATGGACTCTATTTTCATTCGAAATTAGTTCAACAGGTATATCAGTTCAATAATGGTCCAACTGCAATTAATCGAAGGGCTTGAGACGTCAGGTGAATAAAACCTAAAATCTACTCTATAATTAGTTGAATGTCAGAGGAAATGGATCGAACTATAAACTATTGTCTGAAGAGCAGTGTCACCTTGAGGAAAGATTTAAATATGCACTTTATTTATCGCACATATAGAAGATTTCCCTTTTTTCTTCATAAACAAATATGATTATTCATTTGTGTGTTTTATTTGACGTCCAGCCCACCAATGTTGGTAATAAATACACACTATTAATAGAAGGTAACCTTGAATCAAAGATATCTTCCCTTTATTTCCCCTTTAAGATGTGAACAAATATGCTCCTCTTAAATGTCACCACAAAAACCAATTCCTTTTTAATCCGCCCCTGGTCATGTGAGTACGTTATAAATATGCCAATGAAAAACTCTCCTCTTATAATAGCGGGATACTGTGGTCAAGGGTTTGACCACCCCGCGTTGACCATCCAGTGACCAGGGTCTGTGAGAACGCTTTGGACACATTTATGATATTTTTACCTTGAATTACCTGAGATTTGTTTTCCTTCCTTATCTCAGGATTATTTTTTCCAGATTTCTTCTTCGTAAAATATACGAATTAAAGTATACATGATGTTCAAAAAGTAAAAGTCATTATCAGAGGGATCTAAAAGATTAATAACTGAAATAGTCATACATCTTTCACGCAAATTATCATACACGGGGCAATGTAAAAGTACACGTCGTTCATCCTCAACGCTTCCACTACACTGAACACATACTCTGAGTCTCATTCACTTTCTTATTTGTATAAACAATTGTCTGTCGGTATATCTGCCGGTTTCTAAATGCAGAGGAGCAGTACCTGATCTTAATTTGGAAACGGCAGAGCCACCAATATGCACGTTACTGTCACAGCCATAAGCATCCTTAAAATTTAATAAGTGCATTATTTATTACATTTTGTTCTGTGATAACTTTCAATATCGCCTTCCACTCATGTTGAGTCGAACCCCGGACCTTTTCATCAGTAGTCGAACGCGTTCACTCGTAAATCGAAACCATACATAGCTACATTTTTTAAAGATCTACTACTCAATTGAAGTTCATGGGCAAATTTGACCACAGGTCAAGCTCGCCAACAGATGACCGAAACGAGATCGTCAGCGTTTTTCCCTTAAGGTCATTGCAAATTATAACACTGGTCAACCTTCACGCGGTGACCTTAAGAAATGGTCAGCATGTTTTCCGTGTCAAACCAAAATAAACGACACCCAACTCAAGATCGAAGGACACTATGACAGAATAAATTCAAGCGTTCCTCTTCCGTCATAGCTATCAAAATAATCCCGTGTTTACAAACAAACCCCGTCTGTTTTGTGTGCCGTCTTAATTCAATGAACATCGACTTCTGTCGGTTTAGCGCAATGTTTTGTTTGGTAGCGGAAGGTTGCAATTTTCGGCGGTGTGTACTGTTTGCTCTTGTGAGTGACAGCTTGTAGATTTCAGGTTGGAGGTCACGTGATAAATCAATACATCGCGTAATGAAAGTATTGGAAGTGAAGAGACACTTTGGGAGTACTCTAGACCGAGTTTCATGTAAAGTTTGTGCCCAATGTTACACTGACTTCACACCAATGGTTCACTAGTGCCAGCTTATGCTCGCAGGTTTCACCGCAATACATGCTGCGGGCTCTCCCAATGTAATAATATAAGCAGCCTTGATATAAGTGAAATACTTTGGGAGTACACTGAATTCCAGCGCAGTACCACCCATGGTTCACAAGTGCCAGTCGATGCTCGCTGGTTTCACTGCAATACATAGCCACAATGATATTGCCGGCTCTATAAGCAGCCTTGATATAAGTGCAATACTTTGGGAGTACTCTAGATTCAGTTTCATGTAAAGTTTTTTCACAACTGTTGAATAAAACTCGATTTTTAATTGACCTACGTTTAATTTAAACTTGTTATGCTACACTTAAAACTAAGTTTGCCAAATAATTATTTTTAACTCTATAAACAACAAAAGTATCAAGGATTTTGAATCTGAAAGGAATGATTTACCATCAAGGCATTTGAAAGATGTGATTGGAACATTGGAACATTCCTTTAAGCGCCGCCATGTATTCATCATCCGAGCGTGATGCTTACATAACCGTGGGAATACAGATATAGATTGATCAAACCGACTTAATAGCAAATGTCATCATATTGTCAACCAACAACCAAATCGTCTTAGTTGACTAAGAACAACACTTAGGTACAGAATTAGTAACACTGACTGAAGGCAATGTTATGGGAACGCAGTGAAATGTGTTTCCCTAGATAATTAACTACCAGTTATAATCGCATTACTTATTCTCCATTGTATATTGTAATGTCATCAATATTGTGACTAGTGATAGGGGAATGTGAAAAGATAGTCCTATTGTCACAATAAATATAGATATCTTATTATTAAGTACGATTTCCCACGGGACGGGACAACGAAAAGGAAACGAAGAAAGGCGGTAATTTTCTTCCCAAGTTGCTATTTCGTTGAGTAGCCAACCGAATCGGTCTTGCCTGTGATGTGCTTCAAGCACATCCGATCTCTCGCCTCGCGTAAGCACCTAGAATACATAAGCCACTGGGCGCGTATTAAGATTTATCTATTCGATGCTCACAGCGAAAGAAATAGGTCAGTGATTCTGTACATTTCTCGGGTTAAGATGTGCCCTCGGCTCAAACATGACACGGCATGTTACTCTCCAATGCGCATGCGTAAATCTATGCACGCTTAAATCGTGCGAATTCTCACTTACACCACGTGCGGTTTGATTGACACGTGGTCTGATCGATGACGTAATTTTCCCGCCATTAGGTGTGGTGCACGATTACTTATAGAATGCCCAAAACGGAAACACCTTTCTAATGACTCAGATTTATACAAATACATTGCATTGTGTGGTATTGAGGGAAAGTGTATTTAGATAATGGCAATCGACACCCGCCGAATGTATTTTTTACTCTTACATCATTGGCGTGTTTGTAGTATTTGAGGGTCCTGGTTTACCGGAAACGGTATTTCCTGAAACAGGAATTGACCTTTTTAAAGCGTACATTTCGGGGAATACATATCTTGAAATTGACAATGGTGTCACTTTAATTTGGTTTAAGATAAGACATATTTGAAAATAATAGTTTTAGAAGTTATGTTTGTTTTTTCCAACCGATTTTTTTGTAGGCTTTTTTATTTAAAACGGAAAAAAACCCACAAATCTTCTAATGTTTTACACCATTTTATTGCAATATAGTCAGTATACCCTTACTCAGTTTATGTGAGCAATTTACAACACCTATAATGTATTCCCTATGACTAATAACTTTAACAAGGCATTTAAACCAATAGGCCTACATCACCAAATTGTCTTAGCATGTACATTTCGCTTGGGTGAACCATCAATACTAAATCCACGCATGCGCCTAGTAGCATTATGACTTATAGTCTTCAGGAAACATGTATTCTAAATGCGAAATAGTCGTTTCTGATTGGCTACTGTGAAAAATCAGAGACTGTATAATTTGGTTATACAGTGCTCTATTTACGTATTCTTTTGCGCAAGAATACGTTAGTTGCCAGGCAACAATAGCGAATGCATTAATTCTCCGAATACTTGCATGCTCGAATATGTTTTAATGAGCTTTGCTGTGTACACTGACATAAATAAATAATTTTGATAATTAATCTGAAACCGATCAAATCTTTAATGTGAAACGGCGAAAGTCAACAATGCAGTTCGAAAAATCTGTCATTCAACAACTTGGCGTTGCAGAAACGTTCTTGAATAAACTCAATACGGATGACAAAAGTGTTAAAACCGGACAGTATATCACCCGGAAACTGTCGGAATGTAGAATAAACATACCTTAATCTTTATTTATAAAATTGACGCGATACTACCGATGTTTTTAAATTAAAGTTAGAGCTATAATAATTCCGTTATATGCCGCTGATTTTCAAACAGAGTATGTTTATTTTCTCACTGTAACAAGACGTTACACCAATTTATAGCCCGACATTGTAGATAATGAACAATGTTATGATCTAAAAATCTGATGAAAATGCTATGACATTATCAACTTCATGACGTCATAATAGTCAAACATCGCTGCATTGAAAGTGTACTGTGTCCAAATATGTACCCTTTTAATTGAAAACTAGTGAAAAAGAGAATATGAGTGATACATGGAATGTCACCCTCGCGTCTCCTGATATTAACTCTACCAACACTCGTCTTAGTTGACAGTGACATCTATCTGCTCTTAAATCAACATTTGGTAAATAAAGCGTACATTAAGATTGTAATACACATTTTATTATAAAAGTAAACAAGCTACTATAAATAAGGTGACATGATCGCCAACCCAAATTATCTCTTCAACATATATATTTTAACTCATATTTTATTACATTTTTACGCGTAAGCGTTTTGAGTAAAATAGTGTCTCATTTGCCGTTATTGGCCGGACAGCCTTCTTCTTCTTCTTCTTCTTCTTCTACATCGTGACCTTCTTCTTTCTATTTCTATGAAGAAAGCCCAGTGAATAGTTCTTGATAAACAATGTATCCAACTGATAAGCTCAACATGCAAGTTTATATGTCGTTAAATACGTTTTCTTATACGGGCGTGATGAGCTAAACACACATGAACCATAACGACAAGGAAAATACCAACAACGGTCGTGCTGTCAAATGAAAGAAGAAACACGCATGACTCGTATAATTAAAGAATTTAAGATTGTTAGATACATTTATGACAAGTGGTAATTCGTTCAACATCCCGTGAATCATTGTTCTGTACTTACCTAACAGAATCATAAAGTGAGTCAATGTGAGTAAAACCTTGTGACCTTACGTACTAATTAACGACACAGTATCGCCGAGGCATCTCTTGTTTAGTTGTAGACTTATACTACCGTCAGACGGTAGTTCGTAATAGTTTAAAGGGGCTGTAGCACGTTTTCTAATCGAAATAAAGAGATCTCACAACCTGGAAAAGAAATAGCAAAACAATCGTCCTCAATCAATCATTCTAAAACGAATAGTTATGGTTTGGTTACGAAAATCGGATTCATTTCCCATCCTCATAATTATTAAAAGGGATTCACATTAAAATGGCCGCTAGCACTTTTCATTTTATACTCGACACCGTTTTCTACGACTACATATAATGGGGTCGTATAATTGGTTGTTTTACCCTCTTAAGTAAAGTTATTCTGCATACTTTATTTAATATGAATGGCAAATTTTAACATATAGAAATGCAAAAAACTTGCTTCAATGCCTTTAGCCTGACTTCAAGCTCGAAACAGATGAAACCCTGCATGGGAACCATGTCTAGAGTTGGTCATGCACGACCAGTGTAAACGCATTTTATTTCATAAACATGCCGCAACAGTGTAGGTCTCGGAAAATATGGGAAATACCGTAATTCGCCAAATCTACAATTAATCTAAGTTCCTTCTTACATTTTTATCCTGACTTTTCTTAATTGATCACAGGGTAGGAAGCTCACATGGATTAAATGAAAATTGTACGCAATATTCTGGAGTTATCTTCAATTAAATACAAAAACACATGTATGATGAGTTGAAAACCTAAGCAAATTTTCCCATTTCACAAGTTTTCTAAAAGTTTAAAAAAATCGTCCCACTCCTATGACAATTATATGCTTTGAATCGAAGACGCTATGTCTATTTGTACTGATGGAATCAGGATATCTTAATCAAAGTTGACATCAATTGCATCTTCATTGTAATAATCGTTACATGTATCTCCGCTGTCCACATGGCGAGTAAATCCAAACAATCGGACAAATATCTTGTCTCGAAATTGTAATTCATCATTTCCTGGGTGTTGTGTCGATGCGTCAATGCATGGTTTATCCCATCGTCAATTTCAGGAAATATCCTGCCGATATATTGTCATGCAACATTGTGGCAATCATTTCTGCTAACTCTTGAGCGATCAATCCCACATCTGTTCAATCTTCAGTCAAATGTTCTGCTCCTTGCATCCCTATTGATGTTTCAATTCACGGAATCCACGTGAGTCGCGCCCCGCGATGTTGATTTCACTGAAATCCGTGCCAGTAAGGCACGAAGACGGGCACCTGTTGATATGACACGTCAACCAGCGGGAGATTCCATCACTCTCAACAGTTGTCGATTTCATTCAACAGGTGGGTGGATTAAAAAGAGGCATCAACGAGGAAACGGCTTGGGATTCAAAAATCAACCTCTTCGCTTTGAAAGGACAATTGCGTGTACTTCTGTGTTGTTTATTGAGCGAGTGACCACAATTGTGTCCTGTCCGGCAGATGGTCACTAATGTCCGGTCTTGTCCGAGTATTGTTGTGCAAGACCAATACAGCACAAAAGCATGTTCTCGAGTTGCTTAAGCGATCTTTGAAACTCGAAACTAGCAAAACAAATTGTGATAAAGCCAATTGGCTACACGCGAATGGGCCATTGATGTTGTTTACAATGGTTAAGAATTGCGCTAAAGAGCAACAATGATTTAATCGCTTGCTTCCTCTTGTGTTGTTGCTGGGGCTGTTTTGGTTTTACTTCAGGGGTGGTGACACTTGAACAGATGGGCGGGGAATGGGTTGATGTGTTAATTCTGACACCTTTGGTGTGTAACATAAATCACGAACCATCTTACATAACTACAAGATATCTTCATCCTTTGTCATAAATTTAATTTTATGTTGAATTCTTGCAAAACATGATCAAACATGATAATGTCTCAAAAACTTGATAACTATATGTTTCAAACATTATAATGTTCCACCGTTATCAATATCTCAAATTTGAAGATGGAAGAAGGAACTATCTAATACATTTTACCAGCGTCAAAAATGATCATCGACAAATCCTGATGACAAGTGGGGCAATATTAAGATATGTCATGTCAACAACACAAAAACAAAATTCGACGAAATGTAAAAATTGAAAGGAGTTATATCTTGAGTGGTTGAATGGTGGAATACGAAGGCAATTGTCCTCCGATAAAACCAGAGGCAGCCGAATACTTAGACTCTGAAAAGAGTATATATTCGTAAAATATCACCGGAATATAGTTTTCCCTCTTCTTGGTTATGAGCC
The DNA here is from genome assembly GCA_936450465.1 of Gibbula magus. Taxonomy (NCBI): domain Eukaryota; kingdom Metazoa; phylum Mollusca; class Gastropoda; order Trochida; family Trochidae; genus Gibbula; species Gibbula magus. The sequence continues at coordinate 7,768,132 of OW388293.1, forward strand.
TCTGTTTTCTGAAAATCCCATTGTCATAGTCTCCTTTTGAATATTTAATAAATGGTGATATTTTACGAATAAACACTCTTTTCAGAGTCTGAATGTACACCAGAGGTAAATGTGTTCTCATGATTATCTGGACAGTGTTTTCACCAGAAATCGCTCCAAACAAATTAATCTATGACTCTTCAAACAGGAACTATACATTGACACCTATTTGCACTGGATTTAACCTGAGACCACATATTTGAGCCAGTGAAGAATACATACCACAAAGATATGGGAATTTAATAAAGTAACGAAAGGTTTAATTATGACACTTGAGAACACTTGAAAAACATATTCAATGAAATTATATGAAGCAGAATTATAATAAATAAGTGTCATATTGTCCTCTACATGATACATATACCTACTGACAGTCATGACAATGTTCCAATGATTGGCCCTCATTGTCAGAACCACAATAGCCACTACATTTAGTACCCATTAACTATGACTTCAATGTTCTATTTTGATCATGTTCAAACATTCAATACATTAACGACCAACTTCAATACATCTCGAGTTTGTATCAGTAATCTAAAGAGCTTCGTCAGTTCATTGATACGGGGTCAGGTGGCAGTGCTTGATTTAATTAGACAGTAAGGATTACTGTTCCTAGATATAGACTAGATAAAAACGCCCTGTCTTTTGAAGAAGGGATTAGTGCTAAGTCTATCAGCGCTGAATGAAGAAAGATTACAAACGTGCTCTCCGTTTGACTGGTCGCTGACAAATTTAGAGTTGGAGCTTTGTCAGAGAATTTTCTCCGATTCAGGCGGGTTCACACAGGTGATGGTACATAAAGAGCGGGGATTGAACCATTTTTCGTTAAACCATAGGATTTAATCGTTGAGTTACTCCGAACCGCCTTTTAGATCTCGGATATCGTGTAGAATTCTCCTTTCAAAGTGAAACCATACTTTTTGTGTGAAATTGAGATGTTCCCAGGTTAGTTATTGCTGTTTCAGCTAACTTGACTAAATTTACCTTAAAAGGGATTTGGTAACTAGATTTCGATTTTGAAAGTTTCATGTTGAAACACACAAAACGAGAGAATCCAGACTTGCCAATATTCATTGATTTGGTCGTGCTTTTGAGTACGTGTCGTGCTCTTTGGTCTTGGAGACCACGAACCATAAAATACTCCTTTTTTATCATTTTAAACAAATCTGTCTAGATAAGGGCAAGCGATAGCATCACGATGTGTTTTGACGTTTAATAAAACCTATTCATTTAAGTGCATTTAAAAAAGGAGATGGTTGTTAAATTTGCCATATTATCCTTTACATATTGTGGTATTTTGTAAGATAATTTGAATAACATAACTGTTTTTTTTAATAAACCATCAATGATATCTTCTTCTTTTTCAAAGTATGCATAGTAATAACTCCACTGGGGATTTTGTCTTAGAAAAGTTTGTCCTTGGGGATTTTGTCCACAAAGGATTTTATCTGAAGACCGTTTTCTTGGCTTATAAGACCTAAAAATTAAACAGACTTCATTTTGGACAATAATAATGTGTTCATACAAATTTCACTAGTAACGGAAATGGTATTGATCAGAAGACATAAACTCTGTCTGAATACATACTAAGATGTACCAAGGTGTAGAAGAGTACCGAGGTGTAGAAGTGTACCGAGGTGTAGAAGTGTACCGAGGTGTATTGAATGTGTACTGAGGTGACAGTGATGTCTTTTAACAGATAATCCTCACACGAAGTGGATCAAAGCAACCCTTATGTGAAACAGAGAGATGTACAAGACCCTTCTCTGTCTCTATACAGCAGTCTCTGTCTGCACCATACTGCCACTCTGGTGGTGGTATTTCTCATTTACTGGCCTTTATGTATGTCTAATCTGTAGGAAAATCTTCTTATTCATCCCTTCAATGGATAAGATGTCTCCCTACAAACCCCCTTTCTCTGCTGTTAATAGGCTAACAAAACCTCACAATGTCTGGCCCACGGCGAGCACCTATGTCCTTCATTATTTTCGTACTCGCTGATTTTCTCCCCCTTTCATTAAGACTTAAAAAGACTGGATTTGTTCTTTTAGAATAAAGATATCTGGATAGTTGTTCTTTTCAGGAATAACTGAATACCAGAAACTGAGAATTCTATTTGATTTATTCGTTTTAAAGAATGTTACTTTAACTTCGAGGTCTACCACAGGGGGAACACCTTTATCCACTCTTATTTCTCTCCTCTGTGAGTTTAATCCCCGCTTGTTCATATAGGATAAAGGATAATAGTTTTACTTTCAGGATCTAGATTTATAGATTGTCTTTTGGTTTAAAGATGATTTATATCGAAATCAGTTTTGGAGAGATTATTGTGCTAAAGTCTGGTCAATGGTTACGATATGTATAATTACGATATGTTTCCTACCATATAACCAAATGTAAAATGCGTCAAAGGTTTTGTAAATTAAGTAACCATTTTAGAAGTTGGTTGTCAAATAAGAACATTTATGGATAAACAATACGTTCATTACGTATCATATAAATACAGATGAATGAATAAATATAATAAAGAACTTGTTTATCCATATATATTCAGGAGCGAAATCTAGATTATATTTTTGAAAGCATAAACATGATTGAGGAAACTTACTGAACATATGAACAAAATAAACATCTTTAACTCATTTCTTCATGTTCCATGATCTCTAGTTGCCATGTTGCCTGAGTTTGCGCATATATGTGTGTATATATACGTATATATCTTCAGGTCCTCCAGCTTTGACCCAGGTCAAGTGCTAGCCTAGCACCTGTTGATAAACATAATTTAAGAACCTGATAAAAATAAATGGCCATGAAGGAGGGCAGCGTTTATCCTTCTTTTCCCCCAAATTGTGGTTTTCAGATAGTTCCAAATCTCTGTTAGATATGATACAGACCCATCTTCGTGTCAGATATGTTTTGTAGGTAATTAATCCTATCTTGCCGTCATCAGCCGTGCTTTATGGCAGACAAACCAAATTCGGCTCCTGACCGAACTCTATGGGACGCCATTTATCAACAGAATTCTTCCAGTGTCTATTCTTGGTAATTAAGAACAGGTTGGATGAGATCCAACAAGGATAGCAATTGAAAACTGTCTGGCTTGGATAAGACCAAGGTGGCGTTGCAGCGATAACAAGATTCAAGGGGAGGTAACTGCAGTTGAAAATTTCCAATTTGATTAATCTATTTGTCTAGCAAGACTCATCATTCATTTCCGTGCACATTTCTTCATTCAAAGGGAGGTAACTGGTCTTAAGTTTACAAGACACAGCAGGGGCAATATGATACGATAAAAGATAAAGGATGTTAGTCGCATTATGCTTTATCTTGCCGTACCAAATCATGATTGGCGAGTGCCAGGGATGTTCCACTTGTCAGTAATTTCCACTAATTTGACACTTGCTGGTAATTTCGGCGATGACGCGGTTTTGGTCATCTGATGACCTGGTCATCTCTGACACCACTGGTCAGTTGGTAGCGTCCCCCTGACATCTGATCTAGTGCTTGCCACCGCCTCCATGTATCAGTTTCCGCAACTTGATTTAGTTTCCTTGTTTCCAATGTCTCCCTTCAATGTCTCTGACTGCTGTGTAATTATACGATGGACTGACATCAGAGGAACGGGGATTTGTAAAATCTAATTCGGTTCTTGTAAAACATGACATTTTCATTATTTTACGTGAAATAATAGACGATGAATGATAACTAAGGGCGAGGGACACCTCAAACTCTTCCAACAGAGGTTACTCCCTTTAGATTTTCCATCGTAAAGATATGGGAGTAACCTCTCGGATGAGAATGGGAACGATAACAAGGCTGCATCTTGCTTTGGCTCGAAAATATTCAAAATGTCTTTTTGTTTGAAGTGTATTCTGTACCTAACTTAACAATTGAACGAACGAACAAGCCGTATTTAGATTTTAATTAACATTTTAGTTAAACTTTTGTTGTTTTGAATTTGATTCGAAAACATACACCGATTAAGACATTTTAGGAAAACGAATGCACTGATAGAATTGATAGATTGATGGATGTTTTTGTATCCGGATAGTAGCCAATGAAATCAGTTGATAACTGACTGTGTCAATTTAGCTGTCACATACTTTACATTAATCATACATATTCTATATTTCATTCACTATTAGGCAGATTGGCCATCAACTGTGTACGATACACCAGAACTAATCCCTAAACTCCTTCAAAGTCATTATGTAACAGATCTGTCCATTTTCATGGTAGATTAAATTTTGATCTAAGAACAAATAATATATTGATGGACGTTACTGTGCCCAGATTGTAGCCAATGTGTTCAGATGATACTTGACTTTGCTAATCTAACTCACAGAATTATATGAGACTTTATTCAGTAGATCGACAACCAACTCCTTGTGTAATACACACTATTTCTAACCCAATAACGTGTCAATCATAATACAAGGTATGACTATCAGATACACCTGTCTATCAAATAATTTATTTCATGCCTGCATAAACATATTTCCTTGTTAATGGATCCTTTGTTGGTGATATTGACATAACGTTCACCCCCCTGCACTCGGACAATCAATGATGAATCAGAGCGGAAATCAATATGTCATGTACTTAATACATATTATGGTTTAACGATATCGTGGACGAATAGATGTGTGTAGTTTAATGACAAGAACATGAGCCTTCATCCTTGTGTTATTACAATTATTTATTTTGATAAGTTGTATTTAGTGTAATAACCCAATTTCAATCTATTCTTTGTCATATATGATTATCATAACGCATTTCTGTTGATTTGGTTCTGTTGACATTTATTGAACATCTACTTGACCTAATTATCAAACCAGGAAGCACGTATTAAGAACTCGAACTTCTTACTTTTTACCTTTTAAAGAAAATTAAAATCATGACATCGTGTCCGCCATCATCACGAAATAAATCAAATGTTGACACATAAAACGAGCCAAGGATATAAATTTACGATCGCCAGATTCAGGGTGAATCGCTGTACGGATGATTGTAGATAACACTATGAAATTGACAAGCAATATATTACCACCCGTCAATCGCAGCTATAACCATAACTCATTTCACTCCCCGTGTACATCCCTTTGATGAGGTGTCAATTTCACACCCGACTCGAGGCCTCCCTCATCCTGACATGTAAATCCCGACATCCCCCAAGGATCGAAACTGACCCCGCAACAAACGTCCCCTGGGTGCACAACCTCCCCTGTCCCTCCTGTCAGAAGATGACGAAATGCCCCTTGATACACAACGAACCTCGTCTTACATACTATTGTTATGCAACATATCTCCACCCCAACCCCCTGTGAGAAATTCTGAAAGTAACTGACCTCCCAAAATTATAAAACCCTCCAAAATTCCACTAGATGTGTAACGAATGAAAATATCTACATGTGTGTCAGAGACGCAACCCACACGTCTCACCTAACTATCCAACTTCCAAATGCAACGCATAACGCTTGCCAGTCTCCAATACTCGCTGATTGAGTCAGTTATGGCAGGGATCTTATATGTATATAAGGTCTCTGGTTATGACAAGGCAAGAGTTATGCCATGCGTTTGGAAGTTGCTAACTATCCTGAAAGTCTGAAAGTGCTCACCCACCCCCTTAAAAAGCATCAATTGTAATGTCCCTTGTGAGCCAAGCCAAAACAAAAGTTTTTTGGGGGTAGGCTAGGTAAAGCTCTACCCTCCAGACCACATCGCTCAACACTATCCACAGTACGAAAATGACCCTCCGGCCAGCGTCCAACATTCGGCAGCTGACCGTCACCCCGAGGGAGAGTGGTCATCAAAGAAACAGTATTTTTATATCCTTTGTCAGCTGTCAGCCTGAAAACGACTCTTTGTCTTAAGTGTTGAAACTTTGATTGGAGACAAACATAAGAAAGATTATAACGAATGATATCATCCTTAGGCGCCTTGAATCCATAAATCACCGTGTATTGGTGTTTGTGGTTGTCAGTTTGGTAACACTTCGCCTTATGCTTCCTCAATAAACGGCTTTGTCTCGTGATGCAAATTATGATTTTATAGGCGTAATGTGTTTTGTAAACTTTAAGGATACACATTAAAGAACAATAAAGGGGTAAGAGAAATGATTATTTGGGTTAAAAGGTACATTTCACTTTTGTTTTAGTGTCCGTGGGGCTGTTATAGTTAATGTAACGATGATGTGGTTTCCTTTCTCCTTTTGTTTGGAAAACGACGTTTTTCAGATTGTTGATTCATGAAAAGGGATGCTGTTAGTCCATAATCGACGTCCTATTGATATCGTTACCTGAACATGGAAACCTATTATACTTTGGTATTGGGGGTATCTTCTTTAAAGTTCTTTTCCAATGTTCTTTCCCCCAGGAAGGTTTCACATTGCGAAGTTAAGGCTTTATATTTGGTGTTCGGAACAATCGGAAAAAGGTCCTTTGGAATAAAGTCCGATTTATAATTTTACGTGACAAATCATGAGTAAAAAACAGATATGTACAATATTGTATCTGTGAAACATGGTAGTAAATCGTGGTGGCGCTGTACAATATTGTATCTGTTAAACATGGTAGTAAATCGTGGTGGCGTATTGTTAAGAATTATCTAAAGAAGACTGGCAACACTTGTACATTTCTACACATTATAACAACTGATGTTGTACATGAAGATGGTACAGACAGAGCCAACATTTTCTAAGAGTATTTTAGCATGGCAATGGTCTACTATTCATGGCATTATGGGTAACAGTTTTCATATTCAAATCGATAAATGACATTATCATAAGTGATAAAGTTTATATATTTGACCTGAACCTATAATTTATTTTCAAGTTTATAAGTAGTTACAATTTTAGGTTGCTTGTGAAACCTCGTTGTTAGAAGGTGTCGAATGAAAAATAGTTCACATTTGAAAATTCCAATTCACAAATGAGTGTCCAAATTAAGGAGAAATCAAACCTCCTGGTCCCAATTGAAGTATTCAATATTTCCGACACTTTCAAATGCAATACCTTACGGATATTGCAAGTATAAAATCGTTTTTCCTGTTGTAACGTTTAACAACGACAATAGGATTCCAACATCGTAATAGTCCATTGTCATTTGAAAAACGTTCATTTGATAACCACGTGCTTTTCCTGTTATGTCAATGGCAGTCACATCGGCCTTTCCCTAGTCAATTGCCTGTATAACACATTTGTGCATTTTTACTCTTCATAATCTTCATTACGGTATTTAAGTTAGATAAAACACTCCACGGTTGTGCTTTGTTGAGATCTTCCTCCTCTGTACTTCGTTTTCTGTACGAAGGTTTTACAATACCAAGGATAACCTCTTTGTCGTAGTTTAACCTACAATTAATTCAACTTCTTTTATGTGAAAATACACGACATTTCAGAGTAAATGCTTACTCTTCATGAGGTGAGATGAAAAAAAATACCAAAATGGGATGCATTTTTCCAGCAAAGAAAACAATGGCGAGAAAACACTCAATCAGAGAGATTAAAATGCATGAGAATGGTATCCAGTGGTATACAGTGGTATACAATGAGGATTTGCAATACAAACACGAGGGAAGTAAATTGATTGCCAAATAAACCTGGCCTGCAGGCTTTATTGAAGTAGTGGATTTCAAGTGGTTCGATGTAAGTAATACAAATTGGTAAACAATAAAACCATCAAGTTCCAATATATGTCACCACACGTTTTATATCAACCAACGATCATTTCCCACAAACCGCAGACACCTATAAAACTTAATTATGCAATATTTTTAATCCCAAGTCCCCAATTTTCTCCTAAAACGTATCACGCCCGTCGAGAAAGTCGCCTACCAGTGTCATCGAAGGGCTACAGACAATCGGGAGATCACGTTTAGTACTTATTGCTAATCCAGTGTCACCGCAATGTAGATATAGTCCCGCCACAGTGAACGTTATCAGTTTGATTGACAGATTGTCGATTTCAAAGGGTATTGATAGGTCAGTCTGGCCTTCGATTGTGCCCGGTCATCGTAACCTGGTTCGATCAGAGGTCAGATAGATAGTTATAGCTCGCTGACCGATCGTCAATTTGATAGCCTTGTCAATTACATAAGTGAAATTGACACGTGTAAATTGCATGCATGCTTTCTCCGTGGTATACGGTTGAGACATGGTCTGTCTTTACTTTGGGGTTGTAAATTGTGAAATTTTATTAGGAGCCCATGTGAAGAATGGCTATTAAAATTTGTGTTGACAATGTGTAGATTAAAGGGTAATTGTAGAACTATCCTTAACTTAGATTGGCTTGTCATAAACGAATTTGGCGTTGAGTTTACTTTCCAGTATCGCAGTGTTAAAGTGTCCATTGTTATATAAATTGTCAATAGAGGTCTAATATGGATAAGATTTACATTTTTATACATTGTCGGAAAGATATTTAGGACTTGAAAGCCAAATAAAATAAGTAATTCTTGACTTAGATTATATTTCATGCCAATGACACGTGTTTCATTTGGTAAATTTTATTGAAATATTTGTTTACAGATTCATTGATTCAATAACATGTCATAAGCTGTGTCAATCCATGCCCCTTGGAGACATTGTGTTGTCCATTGTTTGTACATTTTAGAACATTTAGCTTACCAAACTATTATAACCCGTACACTGCCTCAGCAAGTGGGTCATATAATGGAGCGAAACTATTAGAATATACACAAAATTGTAGGAATTCCATTAAGAAGGAACTACATACTTCCGAATACCAGACAGGAGTCTTTAATAGCGAGGCAAACACGAAATGTGCATATGTGTATATATTAAATACATGACATGAGATATGTTCACCATATAATTAATTTATGTTGCCCCGGACATGATGGCACATTCAATATTAGTATACGCTGCAACCTACGTTACCGTAAATCATATCGCAATATAGAAGACAAGTATATTTGTGAATGATCAACTTCTTTATTCAACAGTGTCGACGTTCTGGTATGGAACAAATACATCAGCGACGTAGATATCTGATTTCGCTTAGTCATCACTTCTGATATGTGATGTACTAAACGTTGATTGAGAAGTTGGTAAGATGAACAATTACAAGTTTATGGATTTGCAACTTATTTATTGAAGTGTGGTCATTACTTAATAACGGTATTAGTAGCTACACCAAAACTTCGCATCTCACTGCATTAAAGAAGTTATAAATCCCTAAACGTGTATTTCTTCAGCTTACCAAATTATAAATGCCTCATAAAGAAGATTTTTAATAAAACGTGCTTTTCTCTAACTTATAAGTCTTGTTCACAAACAATGTATTTTAGTCACATTGTTAATGTATAATTGGGCTCACACTATTTGCAATGGTACAAATTCTTGAACATTTTCGGGACGAGTCCCTTGCGGGATTCGAACCCACACATTATTTTACGTTACTTTAATAGATTATTCTAAAAATACGTCACGTGTTTTGATAACTTACCACAAAGAAAGTTATATTCTCCTGAAGAGCACTTTCCTCCTCTAATTGTTTGATTTGTAAACAACGACCATCTCGCATTTTTTCTTTGTTTCGTCAACTCCTCAACTTTCCTCAACGAAATTCCGACAACCAACCACCCAAGAGACTACAAAACCCGATACATGTAGAGCCACAGCGACACTGGGTGTTTTCAAAACATATCCCCCGATGAAATAAACATCGTCGGAGAGAAAGCAAGCAAAAGTGTCACTAAATACTAAAATCAGGAAGCTCCAACAACAAATTAAATACCCCGAAAATATTTGCGAACGAGGTACATACACTTTGCAGGGGGTACTCGGGTATCGACGACCAACAACAAACTAAATACCCGGAAAATATTTGTGAAAGAGGTACACACACTACCCAGGGGTAGTCGGGTATCGATGACCAATGAGATGTACATGTGTCCAGGGACATGGTCAGCCATTGTCCTGAGCGGCTATGCAATCGTGGTCACGCAGGCTCAGTTTCGGACAAGAACAACACATGAGTGACAACGGAGACAGAAAGTGTATACGTGTTAACATAAAATATAAACTGTTTGAGAGGCATTCTACATAAAATATGTCTCAATTAGAGAAGAAAGTGTTTTTGTCATGACGCGTAGAACCAATGCATATACTTATCTAAGATCTATAGTTGTATTTTGAATGAAATGAATTTGAGAATGTTTATGACCAAAAAATCAAATAAGTGAACACTATTAGATGATATGGTAACAAGTCTATGATGGTACAATATGCACGACCATGCGTCTCACGTGCTCAGACGATAACATATTGTCCGCAAACCGGTCAGTGACGATTTAAATTCTTGCGACTAGAATTATTTTGTGAAATTTGCAAACAAAATTGAATTATATATGACCCCGGGTGCCTAACATCAGACCTATCATTTACCATAGGTCATTTGTTGTCACCTTTGCTCAGATTATGACAGAAAGAGCAAATTAGTGAAAGAGTAAAACATAATAGATGCAGAAAATTGATGGTCATTGAAACGTATGTATATGGTCAACCGTTGTCCGGTCTGCATGGCTGTATCATAACGGTCAACGTTGTGGCCAGTTTGCCTGGAATTCTAACCACAAAATAATGCATTAGTGAAAACTAAAAATCATAGGAACATGTCAAACTTCACATGTCCAGAGTATTTGTCCGGAGAATGGTCAGTTTGTAATCTTTACCTACCAATGGTCACGGTCTCATTTTTTTGAGAGAAACAGCAATTTAGTGAAAACTAAAAACCACAGAAACACGTAGAACTCCAAGTGTCCGGAGTGAAAGTCCAGAGAATGGCCAGTGTCAATTCATTCTGTGGTCAGTATGGCTCAGATTGTGACAGAAACAGCAAATTAGTGAAACCTAAAAAGCATGAGAACATGTAAAACTTCAAGTGTCCGGAGTGATTGTCCGAAGAATGGTCAACATCTATTCATTCTGTGGTCAGTTTGACTCAGATTGTGACAGAAAACAGCGTATTAGTGAAGATTACATGATGGCCAGTGGTCAGCGTGGCGGGAGGATATGGATGACCATTCTCATATTACATGTCCGGCGGGGTCAAAGCGGACAGACATGTGACAACTTTGATGTAGAAAGGTGTCAGAAATGGCGACACCTCGTCAAATGGGTATGTTCACTCTCAATGATACGTTCTAATGGAAATATTTTACTATCTTTGTGATGCGTTCACATATATATGTGTAGAAATATACCTTGATCAGATGATCAAATATACGAAATTCAATACCGTTTTTGTTTCTTTCTAGTCCAAATAAATATACGTATCTTGAGACTTATTGTTCAAGGTACTGTACCGGAATGATACTTTTATGATTCATCTGATGTTCACATGTAAGTGTTCACTCACAACTGGTGAGAGTTTATCAAATGTTATTAACAGAACGAAATTCAATACACATCTAAATAAATTCAGTTCCCCGTTTACACAAAAGGTGAACAGATACAAAGACAGATTTGTACATATACATTGTATCAAATTTATAAACACAACTGATATTTTCTGTGAATATTTCTTTTTTTTAACATATATGTGTGACAATATAGTGAGAAGTTCTGAGGTATAGAGTTCATTATCTGACTGAAATTTAATCTGAATAAATAAGTATATATCTACTTTCTGTCAACATTAACACGTGCATGACACCGATATATGAAACCTTAGGTTGTCAGTGTACGTGAGTCATACTCTCTCATGTTTGTCACATATATATGTGACAATATTCATCTTTATGAAGTGTGAAGTTGACAGATTTATCCAAGGATTCATTAAATGGACGAAATTCAATGCGAGTGAATAAAGAGATTAATACCTGAGAAAATGTGTAATATGACTTTTACGAAACGAGTGTGAATGTTTGTATTGCCCAATCGAGAGCGAGGGCTATACGCTAATTTGTAGTCTTTCATCCACACCTTAGAGCAAAAAGTAAATCTAGCAAATTTGCACGGTTTTCGTAAGTCATTTGGCACTTTTTCGAGGGTAATATTTTCTTTATTAGCCATTATATTCCATTTGAATCGCGTAAAAATAACAAGGAAACGACCCAGTTCTCTTGCGCCGGAAAGCTTCAATGACGTCACGAACTATTGTTTTATGACGTCACAGATGACGGAAATACGGGACGAGCTGAGACAATGGTTGCTCGGTAAACGTGATATGTGCACATGTGCTCGTATCGTAAATATTAAATCGGTTATTTTCAACCATATGGATAATAAAGTACATATCTACGTTTTTTGTCAACATGAACACGTGGGGCCGATACATGAGGTGCCAGGTACCCGTATGTACCTGAGTCATATTCTATCATGTTTTCACATATATGTGAGTAAGTATACAGGTGGTTATAGTCCCCCACAGGTGGGCTCGTTGTCTCAGGTAAATGAAATTCAATACGAGTAAATATAGGTATGTCCCTTTACACTTACAATGTATATCTACAAATTTGTCATGATGGGTGTGGTGAATGCAATAGTGACTGTACATTCATAACACAAAAGCTTTGCGCATTTTGAATATCCAAAATAATAGAATAATTGGTTAAATATGTATTATATATATATAACAATGCTAAATCTCTGTTCTCACAAAATGGACAATTCGTAGAACATAAATTATATTTAATTCATAACTGTAAATTACTACACCGTCGCAGAAAGATTTTAACCGTCAATTCATCAAACTGAAGGCTATATCATTATAACGAGTAAAGGTTAAGACTCTTAACATAAAGACAAATTGTATCAGTGATAAATAAGTATCCAGTAAATCAAAATCTTAATGAGTTATTAATACGAAAGAGGGAAATCGTGACTTTAAAGGCACTGCATCACGTTATGTTTACTGAAATAAAGTGATATCACAAAAACGTTAATAACTGTTATTAATGGATACTTATTTTTTAGATAATACCCTTCAGTGAATAAAGAGAGTTCTAGAACGAATGCGTACATGGTTCGGTTAAACCATGCGAGTCCGCGTCCCTTCGAGTGTTCACATTAAAATGGCCGCTCGAAGGTAATTCAAGTGATCCAACAACTTCCCAATGCAAGGCATAACTCTTGCCAGCCTCCATTACTGACTGATTTAGGCCTTGCAGTATTTCCTTAAGAAATCTGTGCTTAGAAATCCAGGCCAACTATACATTTCTGGTGCAGCGATTCAATATCTATATAGACACAGCAAAGCGAGGGAAATACCGCAAGGCTTAAATCAGCCAGTAATGGAGACTGGCAAGAGTTATGCCTTTCGCATTAGACCTTCAAATCGACCACACCACTGTCGCTTTAAACGTCGCACAAGTTGTAATGAGATGTTTTACCCTCTAACGAAACAATATATTTTATAAACTTAATAAATGGAAAAGCTGAGAAAATAAAATTTGCAAAAAACGTGTTACAGCGCCTTTAAATGCATCTTACAACGAAATGATCCCGTGTTGAAGAGAATCACTGTAAATTCCCTTTGAAATGAGAATTCGTTAATCACACAAAGGTAAATTTAGCCTTTTATACGTCAATAGAACCTGATAGCCTCGAAGCGTGCCTCGACATGGGAGGAAACAGTTCGTTGATCAAAGACACGTACATGTGTACGTAAGAAGGAAGTGTTAATAGTATCATGTCATAACACCTTTGGCACGCGTTGAATAATAAAGACACTTCTTAAATACAAAAATATCTAACAGTTCTATATTAATTATGTATCCACCGGCTCGTGCTTGAGCAAGCAATGCGTGAAAGTAACGTGACACAGACAAAACTTGCTGATCCCGGGCGAGAGCACTTCAACTTGGTGATTTATATGCAAAGTCGGCATTGTCTTTGACAAGTGTACATTTCATCAGGACTGTAATCGCGTGTTTGACGGGTTATTGCTGTGTACATGTGTCCAGTGTGAGGAGATAATGGGGCATTTCATATTCCCTTGGTGATAAAAGTAATGTCCCCAACGACCAGTTTTGTTTGCAAATAGTGTACCCTTTGTTTGCGAAAGCTGAAACAAAGCCTTCGAGTAACAGTGTATATTTCAGAGTTGCGACACGCATTTCAAGTGGCAATGAAAGCAAGTTGCCCGTGCGGCACGCATTAGAAGCACGTCACATACGCTTTAAACTTGACTTGAAATTGTTATGTATTTCAAACAGATTATGTTTTAAATGTATGTTCGGGCTTAAGAGCTTTCTCACACGCAAGTGTTGCAAACATATGTATATTTAATATACAACCGTTGGCTCCTCTTGCGTGTTATGATTTTGTTTCCCTTGACACATATGTTCGTTATTTAATTACGAACAGTTTTCTCTTTGTGCCACACCATTTTAAATCAACCCAGCTGTATAAGAAAAACTCCTTTAAAACCAAGGGTCGTTTTTTTAATTCTAATCCTGGCGACTAAAAAATCAAATGTTGGACACTTTCAAAGTATATCACTCGTACAATCGTAAACTGGCAAATGATGTATTATTTTCCGTCCTAAACGCATCGTCACCTTTAAGTGATACAGGAGAAGCTTAGCCATTATGTTTTGTGTTTATTACATCAGAATCAGAATGTTTCTTCAGAAACTACTTCAGAATCTGACAGGAACAATGAAGCATTGAGAGCAACTTAACCGTATTGACTCTCACCTGTCTGTCTGATGCGGCGTATATTACCACACTAAAGTTCATTGTTCATTAGAACTCAACAGACACCAAAATCATCGAATGAAGCATTGAACTAGAACTAATATTTGCTTCTTAAACCGATTCATATAGGATCATGCACATTTCATTAGAGCATAACATTGATATATGCATACCTATATTAATATACCAAATGGAAACCCCCCTGCATTGAGTACTGAAGCAATCTGGTTGTAGAATCAATGACAGAAGCATTGAACTTGCATTGGTATTTGCTTCTCAAAAATTCACATTGGTTCATGTTATTACATTACAAAATTGATATGAATATACCCATATTAATATATCAAATGGATATTAAATACTGATCAAGAAGCATTCTACTAGTAGAAGCATCCGCAGGAGGAAGCATGGAAATTGAAGGGGTACATGCTTCTCAAACAATTCAAATAAATACACGTTCATGCAAAACAAATACCGTATTCATGGTTAAATATCATTTTAGTACAATGATAAATGGAGACGGCCCTGCATTAAATAATGGAGCAATCAGGCAGTATAAGCATCGCAAGAAGCATAAAACAGTATAGCTGGTATTTACTTCCGAAGCTAACTTACATGTTAAACAGCACTAATGTGTACAATCAAGTATTGAATTAATAAAATACCAAATTGAGACTATGCATTTTATACTGAAGCAATCATACCAGAAACCATGGTCAGAAGCATTGAACTTGAAGCAGTCTTGTACTTTGCTTTCTAAACCACATCATACAAAATAGAGGATATTATACGATGGCTATGTCATACCATGTTTACGACATGAGTACCTGAATATTAGTATTTTTCGAGCGAGAGCGTAAACATACAGACACGAAAATAATATTTTTTTTATTATCGAGGTCGTTAAATTAATGACAATACGCTTAAATCCGAGTTCAAGAATAGACTGGCGATCCTCCGTCACTGCATTTAGAACGCAACGTCATAGAGCAAGTTTGACGTCATAGCATTGTTTATGACGTCACCATAACAAAGTGATATTTTGCCGTAAGGCATCGTATAAAAAATATGAACCCCGATATGATGACCCTCGTAAAGGTAATAATACAGCATACGTCATGTCATACGTAACATGGCACAGTGATTATAATTGATTAAGACATCGATTGAAGCTGCTATTAGTGTCTGAAGGAACCTACATACAATACTACATGTGCTTTACCAATCGTATGCAGTATGCATGTATGCAGTATAAAAGTCGGCAAAACTGGACCAATACCGGAAAAACAGGGCCAATGCGAGATAAACTTTGCCATACAGATCTGAGCATGAGCAGTCACACATTAGTGAAACCCCGAAGCTGTCGCCTAAAAACCCTGCTAGCTGTTCACAAATCTCTTTTATAATTATGACTTCAATGGAATGAGATGTTTACTATTGCGCAAATAGAATGTGAGCTTAATTGGTCGACTTATCATTAATTAAGTATTCCGTATTGGCCGAGTTACAGGTCCTCGGTCCGTTGTATTGGCTCCGTCTCGTGCCAAAAGAAACGCTACCAACAAAAGAGCAAGATTGCTTTACCCACAAATAATAAATACCAGTCAAACATAGTTACATGTTGTATTCAGAAGCTTCCTAACCTTAATTTTCCATTTTGAAACATGACCCTGTCATGTTTATAAAAGACACGCATTGAAAAATATCGTCGTATTGGTGGTATCTCCATATACTATAGGCGAAATAGGTCTGTTTGGCGTATTTGATGTCGTTCTAAAGTAACGATGCGTCAACGAATTACAGCCCCAAAAGATACATTATGTCGTCAAGATCTTTAATAAATTAAGTTTCTATATGTTATGAATTTTTAACTTAAATGTAAATCGCTATTTAAAGAAGAAAAAAACTCTTGAAAAAGCGATGATAGCACCCATTGCTGTTTGAACAGAATCATACCATGATGGGTGAAATGTTCAGTACTTCTTTAAGAAACATGTACTTATCAAAGACATTCAAGATTGACTGTGTAGGGTAGCAGTATTTTGTTTTTGACTCTGTTGAAAATGTTGTATCATTTCTATTGGTCTCTAGTTACAAATACACAAATGAAGGAGGATGCGGTAGGACAGGCTAACTGAATTATATGACACCAATCAAGGACTGAAGCAATGGTCTTGAAGCAAATCGTTTAAACCAATGCATATAAACACGATCATAAACGGAGACCACACCTTGGATCTATCAGTTTCTGTTATTAGTTTCCGCTGAAGTGGGTGCATGTTGCTCAAGTGGATGTAATATGTTTATGTTATGACATCAAAACACATATGTTCATAAGTAAAGTGTATGTGAGTTGTGACAGATTTCTCGATTACAGATGTCAATTACATGGCCTTTGTAGTACGGATAAAGGTAGGGGTCACATTTAGCTGGTAATGTCATTGGCGCCGGACTTTGGGTGGTCTGTTTATACCCTGGGCTAGTGAGGCAAATATTTCACTATACCAACCGGCCAACGTTCATTTTTGTCATTTTTGCTTCCATCGGGTTCATAGTTTATTTACATAAGCGGAATAGTTGAGCACGTTCGTCCCACCAGCAGGGCATATTCAGTGCCACTTACGTGCAGATGACGAACACAATTGGGAGTATTTGTGTTCTTAATCCAAAAATCACACTCTTGATTTCGTAATAATGGACAACGCACTTGTAAGTACTTCGAGTAAGAGCAGTTTATAATGTTTTTGATAAATCTGGGAAACGTCGTTTTTCACAATGAACGAGTCGTTTTCTAAAAGTGTCGTTTTTGTAGGCGTAGTCCACTATTGGTGTACTTCAAAATAATTCTAATAATCAAATATATTATACAACCAAATATGAGAAATTAACTCTTTCAAATACATGTTCGTTAAGCTCAACAACTGATTCACAATTGTCTACAATTGATTTTATTCAATTTTAAATTTTAAATTCCAAAGTAAAACAAAACTTACTTTTACATCAAGTTTTGATTTTCACATTTTTCTCATTTGAATGCAGCATTTGTTTAAGGTTTCCCATGAATAAAGATTCTGCACGCTATGGTATAAATACGTGTGGCAAATCGAAACTACAAAATGCAGACGTTTGAAATGTCTTTATATGCAGAAAAAAAAGAAATTTAAATCTTAAATCAGTCCCTTTACAATTTCAGGAAGCCTAGTAAAATGAACATATAACTTTGGTCTTGTTTCATATATGTTTGTTCTGAGTATACTTGAATAATGGAATAACTAAATAAAATTAACCCAATTTAATCGTTAAGATGTCAATATTACATATATATTAATTCACTTCAATGTGTTTACTTTTAACTAAGTTCAACGATTACACCGTCATCACATAAGTAAACTCAACACAGGCGAGACATATGTTTGCACTGGAGAATATTTGCACTAATTGTTTATGATAAAAATACAGTGAAGACGACAACGAGTGAATCATTGTTATCCTAAAACGGCGGTAAATCAGAGACAGGCACGGACCCATGGAAGCCTACTTCGGATCGCCTCTCCATCCATGGCGTTTAACCTTGGGAGGCTTGGTTACGAGTATTTGTTGAAATAAATATTTCTTATATCCATGGTAACGAATAAACAAACAGTGGTATCACAGCTCATTGTATAAGGTTGATATCGATTCTGCAAGCATGTACATAGCATTATGTTATATACAAGCTATTGATTACCTTTCAATAGTGTTCATTTCTTTGGCGAGATTATGCAGTAATAAGTGTCATGTGTCTTGTCATAGGAAAATGAGTCATACGTATTAATGTGTCTGATGAAATTAACTGGTAATCGTTGTTGAATTTATGATTATTCACCTTGTTTAATGTGTCTGGTTAAATTGACATATCAATGTTGTTGAAGTTATGGTTATTCGTGTTATTTAATGTGTCTGGTTAAATTGACATTTGAGTTGTTAAATTTATGGTTATTTATGATAATGGATGTTTTTTTATATAAAATTGACATATTAACACTGTTAAAGTAACGATTATTCATGTTACTGATTGTGTCTGATTAAATCGACTGATTACCTTTGTTGAATTTATGAGTATTCATGTTATTTAATGTGTCTTATTAAATCGACTGATCACCTTTGTTGAATTTATGAGTATTCATGTTATTTAATGTGTCTGATTGAATGGTCCGTTCAACGCTGGGGTTTATAGTTTGATTGATGGTACTAGGTTATGTGTTGTACAATCATATGTAGATTGTATATACTAGTTTCTTATTATGGTCACACTTACCTATGATAAACCTTAGAGATGATTGATAAAACATAATGTTGACGATATTTTTGTAAATCTTAGGACGATTAATAGTTTACATTAATGATAATGTTGCATCAAATCCATTATATTTGTCTGATAAAATTGACAAAATAGTTTTCATGTGAAACCATCATTCATCATTTTGATTAAAAAAAAGGAAATTCGTCACTTTCGTGGGAAAAGGCTTCATAGTTAATGTTGCTTCCAATTTTGACATCGTCAACCACCAAGTAACACGTTGAAAGATGTGTAATCAATGAAAATCACTTTCAAGTTAATTAATATTCTTCCATTTATAGTACTGGTAATGCAGGTAATTCATAACGTATGGATGTGCAAATTGATACAGGTGGAGTTTTCCCCCTATATAACCATGTTACGAGTCAGAAAATCAATCCTGGAGCATACCGTATTTACTCTAATAGGGGTCGGGCCTCAAATAGGAGCCGGAGGGTTGGGTTGGATGTAAAGGTACCTATAAGGGTGAATAAAAACAAGGCCTCCAACAAAGACCATACCTCTAATAGGGGCCCGGGTTATATCGCACTATATATAATGATTACTTCCTATACTGCCACGGTAAATCTGGTTAGGAGTTGTTGTTTTTTCTCAAATTAGTCAGGTATCAGAGGTTATCACGTATATATTGGTCAATCCTAGCAATAAAATCAAGACCGGGCCTTAAATAAGAGCTAGACTTACAAGATCCATAAAATGTTAATAAGGACCCAGACCAAATTAGAGACAATACGGTATTTGGATCTCGATGACAAAACGCTTCCATGCTTCACAATGAGTGAGTGGGTGTTGCATCGTTCATTGTACTTGTGTGCCAGTTCAGCAACCTGTACGTTTACCAATAGTGTTTAAAGTTGTGTTTAATTCCTAGGTGTTATATTCCTCGGTAAGATTGCTGCTGTCGGATTGTATAAGTGCTGCTATATTCCTATATTATATTTTATGTGTTATATCGTTCCTCGATCCGATCTTAAATGTTGTTACATCTCTTGATGTTATCTTTAGTCTCAGTCCGATTGTAAGGTTTTTGTATTAGTCGGTCCAATCGCAAGTGTTTATATTCGTCCGTCATTTCGTAAGAGTTTATATTCGTCCTTCCAATTGTAAGTTTTGCTGTATTTATCAGTCCAATTCACGGTACAATTCATCTTATTCTTTTATTGCGATCGTAAGTGTTTTGTTTTCGTCGGTCAAACTGTAAGTATTGCACTATGCCTAAGTCAAATAGTGCGTGTTCTCTTATTCCTCGGTCCTATCATAAGTATTTTGTATTCGTCCGGTTGTAAGTGTTACTGTATTCCTAAGTCCCAATGTAATTGTTATGATATTTGTCCGTCCAATCGTAAGTGTTTTATATTCGTCCGTCCAGTCGTAAGTGTTTTATATTCGTCCGTCCAGTCGTTACTGTTTTATATTCGTCCGTCGAGTCGTTAGTGTTTTATATTCGTCCGTCCAGTCGTAAGTGTTTTATATTCGTCCGTCCAGTCGTCAGTGTTTTATATTCGTCCGTCCAGTCGTAAGTGTTTTATAATTGTCCGTCCAGTCGTAAGTGTTTTATATTCGTCCGTCCAATCGTTAGTATTTTATATTCGTCCGCACAGTCGTAAGTGTTTTATATTCGTCCGCTGAGTCTTGTCTTATATTCGTCCGTCCAGTCGTTATTGTTTTATATTCGTCCATCCAGTCGTTATTGTTTTATATTAGTCCGTCCAGTCGTAAGTGTTTTATATTCGTCCCCCAGGCTGTAAATATTGCTATATTCCTTTATCCAAATGTATCTGTTACTTAATTCCTCGGTCCTATCGTAAGTGTTTTATATTCGTCCGCACAGTCGTAAGTGTTTTATATTCGTCCGCTGAGTCTTGTCTTATATTCGTCCGTCCAATCGTAATTGTTATCATATTCCTACATTCCAATGTACGTGATATCGTATATTCCTCGGTCCGATCGTATGTGTTCTGAATTCGTCCCCCAGGCTGTAAATATTGCTATATTCCTTTATCCAAATGTATCTGTTACTTAATTCCTCGGTCCTATCGTAAGTGTCTTGTATTCGTCTGGCTAGTTATACATGTTGTAAGTGGTAATTACTGTATTCGTCTGGCTAGTTATACATGTTGTAAGTGGTAATTACTGTATTCGTCTGGCTAGTTATACATGTTGTAAGTGGTAATTACTGTATTCGTCTGGCTAGTTATACATGTTGTAAGTGGTAATTACTGTATTCGTCTGGCTAGTTATACATGTTGTAAGTGGTAATTACTGTATTCGTCTGGCTAGTTATACATGTTGTAAGTGGTAATTACTGTATTCGTCTGGCTAGTTATACATGTTGTAAGTGGTAATTACTGTATTCGTCTGGCTAGTTATACATGTTGTAAGTGGTAATTACTGTATTCGTCTGGCTAGTTATACATGTTGTAAGTGGTAATTACTGTATTCGTCTGGCTAGTTATACATGTTGTAAGTGGTAATTACTGTATTCGTCTGGCTAGTTATACATGTTGTAAGTGGTAATTACTGTATTCGTCTGGCTAGTTATACATGTTGTAAGTGGTAATTACTGTATTCGTCTGGCTAGTTATACATGTTGTAAGTGGTAATTACTGTATTCGTCTGGCTAGTTATACATGTTGTAAGTGGTAATTACTGTATTCGTCTGGCTAGTTATACATGTTGTAAGTGGTAATTACTGTATTCGTCTGGCTAGTTATACATGTTGTAAGTGGTAACTACTGTATTCCCCAGTCTCACTGTAAGTGGCATATTCTATTCCTCGGTTTGGGAGTATATAAGTGTTTTTATATCGGTCGCTCTTATTGTAAGTGTTCCTAAATTCCTCACTGTCAATGTGCGCTATACCTTGTTCTATTGCATTCATCGATCCGACTGTAAGTACTGCCTCTCCCAGATTGTAAATTCTTTCTGAAAGTGTCAATTTATTCCTCGGTCAAATTGTAAAGTTGCGATATGTGCAGTATCATAAACATGTACCTTGGTACGATTTTAAGTGTTATTATATTCCTCAATATGATCATATGGGTTGAGAGAATTATATTCCTCAGTCCATTCGTAACTGCTTCATTTACCAATCCGATCGTTTGTAAGTGTGATTACGTTTTTTCCAAGGACTGATAGTCACAACGCGGTCCGATCGTTTGTAAGTGTGATTACTTTTTTCCAAGGACTGATAGTCACAACGCTCCA
The DNA here is from genome assembly GCA_936450465.1 of Gibbula magus. NCBI lineage: Eukaryota > Metazoa > Mollusca > Gastropoda > Trochida > Trochidae > Gibbula > Gibbula magus. Next base: position 7,790,381 of record OW388293.1, read on the forward strand.
CCGCGACACCACCACTGATTTCCATCTCCAATCACAACATGTCAGACATAAACGCATGTCTATTTCAATCTAATCGATATCTCATAATTGATAGACTCGATTTCATTCATTCTGATTTACGATGGACGCTTTTGATGTGTGCAAGATTTCAAAGGAAAATATCGACTGTCAGTCCCCGATAACAAATACGTATAATGACTGAAATAGATTAGTCGCGTGGGGTTTCCTAAATGTTTATTTACCTCGCCCAATGATCAACGAATGATGCCGACTTCAATTAACCGAAATCTACAACAAATCACGTGCATCAATACATCTTGGAGGGAGTATGTAAATGTCACAGAGCGTAATTAGCCTCTGCTCTGTACAATGAATTCAGTTATTGACCCTGTATTTCGTGGAGTCCGTGCAGCACGCTGCTGAAATCTACACGTGTTTATATCAAACGTCATCCACAGCAATTATTCCGAGAAAAGGTGGCCGGCACATCGGGTATTGCTTTTGATATTGACATCAGCTGGAGGTGTAAGATCGATGTTGTTAGGCAGTATAATTTAGCATGTAAACCAAAACAGTTGTATCTGCGGACGCGTTTGGTCCTGTTCGCAGTCTCCCGCTAGTATTTGATACTTAGTTACTGCGCTTTGTTAGTGACAGTTACTCTTTGCTGTGAGAGTGTAAGAAAATAACCAATTTCATGCTGTTGTATCGTATCGTTAGTATGTTAGTATACTAACCAGTTTATTCTGTTGTCATACTGTCCGATTTCAAACTATTCCGGAACATCATACTTTAATAAAACGCAAACTTCATTTCGTTAATTTCATATAGTTGTTTATAGTTTAGATATACATGCATTTTGCTGAACATGACATGGCCTTTCGTAAATGGATTATTGAGCTGAACTATTTGAATCTACACTTACAGAAAAAAGTTAGGTTTCGTTAAATATATTGACATATCAAACGCTTGAAATTTATATAAACATCCATAGTGTATACATTGTTTGGTGCAGTTATGAAGGATAGTTTGAGAGGGTATAAGATTAATCTTAATCTATTATCAATCAACAGAGGCTAAATCTCGGTTAAACTAAGAAACTAACAAAACTTTGCATATAATAATTTCATGATCTATAGTTTTTCAAAGTCATTTTTAATTCTATTTCCAAATTGAAAGACGCTTTCAGGCCTAAATCGACGATATCATCTGAACATGGTATGTTACACATATTTACCAGCAACGAACAACGTATACTATGTGTATTAGCCACGACATATAGCCAGTCAATAAACGGTGAATGTGTACAGCGGTAGCTTGCCCTACCAACACACACATCAGAATATAACCCTCACTAAATAAACCTTAAGGATTCAAAGCATGGTTGCAAATCGTCTATATAAAGCTAAATGTATTGTAATTTTAGATTGCAATATTAAAAATTAGGATCTTCCGAAGGCGTGAAAATGAGTTTAAAAGAGTAGGCGTTGGGAGTGGGCTGGTCCTGTGTATGTATTTCCTCTACTTATATATAAGGGACATATTTGTGTGCATCATACAAGTGGCGGTATTGTTCTATACATAGTTTTGATGCACACTTCCGTTGTAAAAGCTGGAAAATCCATTTTGAGGAAGTAATAAGTACTTATAATGCTGCTGACGATGATGGTGATAATGATGACTATGATGATAATCATGATGATAATGAAGAAGAAGAAGAAGAAGAAAAAGAAGAAGAAGAAGAAGAAAAAGATGATGATGATGATGATGACTATGGTGTGGTGATGATGATGGTTGTGATTGTGATGAAAATGATGATGATGATGATGATGATGATGATGATGATGATGATGATGATGATGATTGTGATGATGATAAAGATAAATATAAAGATAAAGATGGTGGTGATGATGATGATGATGATGATGATGATGATGATGATGATGATGATGATGATGATGATAAAGATAAAGATAAAGATGAAGATGGTGATGATGATGATGATGATGATGATGATGATGATGATGATGATGATGACGATGATGATTTCAAGATGTTTACGATGGCGACCCTAACACTTAGAGTTTAATCTATTCAGTGCACACCAGGGTGAGTTTTAACCACCGACTTGGGGTTTGTTATAGCAATTGAGCACGTTTCAATATTTAGAACGCTTATACACAAACGGTCTGTCAATCTCAAACTCAACACAATTTATAAGTGGAACATATATAACATTTATCAGAGGAGTACTGACTGTAGAAAATTACTACTGCCAGTTTTTGGACCTGGTTTCATCGAAGTCTCCTTGGCTGAATGGTTAAGCTGTTGGAACAGTCAGTGCTTGGTGTTTGTGCCTGACTCTGAAGGTGTTGGTTCGAATCCCGAATTGGTACTATCACAGATTGTGTGCTCCCAAATATAAAATTGTCAAAATATATATAGTTAACCTGTAACATTCAGCACGGAATAGTTTTCTTCAATATATTTCTCTAAAGAACAATACAACATGTCACTAATATTATCATTCAAGGAGTATATGTCTATACTTTACACATCGTAGGATACAATAGTAAATGTTCCTATATATATAATGTCAAAGCTAGTTATTTATGTACGGTTGTCATTATTGGAATATAATATACTGTATATACATAAATCAAAATATATTGGGAAATGATGAAGAATAATCGGGGGTTTAAGGAAGTAATTAACATCCAAATATCAATGTGCATTTCCATATCTGTCAAGGGTCACAACCTTTGTACATATCAGTAATCAGCGACCGTTATATAGCGTAACCTGCATTCATTCTGCTTAATAATTTCGGGTAATTAAGGTCCACGACCTTTGCTCTCATAACCTTAAATGAAGGTCACGTGACTGTATATTTACTTACTACAGTTGATACACTGTGATAATATAGGTTAAATCTATTAACAAGATTACCCTGTCAAACGTACAGCTGTCAAATTGCAGGTCGAAGGGCATAGTTCAATGTAATTTTCATTTTGAACTAAATCTGGTTTATTTGGTGTTACAATTGTATTATGTGACCAATTTAATGTGATATGTTTATCATAAGTGTCTAAAACTTGTAGAGGCGCTTGTGTTTTTATATAATGGATTAGTCATGCACATCAGGAGAATCCTCAAGGTCATCCTGTTGTAACAAATCCAAGGAAAATGTACCAATGTTGCTCATCATGTGCATGCTTTTCTCAATTTAGTCAGATTGTTCATTTCGTCACGTTGCATGTGCAGCAAGACTTTTCCGTGCATTTGTTCTGTAGTTGTACATTTCATACCGCTGTATGCTCAACACGACCTTCTCGTGCATTTATTCTAGTTGTACATTTTATACCGTTAACGTTGCACGAGTAGCAGGACTTTCCCGTGCATTTATGCTATAGTTGTACACTTCATATTGATGCAAGAGCAACAGGACTATCTCGTGCATTTGTTCTATAGTTGTACATTCCATACTGTTACACGCGCAGCAGGATTTCCCAGTGCATTTACTCAGTCTAGTTGTTTAGTTTATACTGTTGCACGCACAGAATAATGTTGCTGTTTTCTATCTTTGTTTGTTAGACCAATCCAATCAGGATTGACTTTTTCAATAGTCTAGTATTTTCTCCAGACATTAAACATGCTAAGTGTTTTAATGTTCAGAGTATCATCTCCTATCATAAACCACAAGCACCCAAAGAAAAAATTGTCTATGTTTTCCAGTTCGGGGAATTAAATTTTACTAAAGTATAACTGAAAGCAATGGTTAGCGCGTTCGGCTTCGGATCAAGGTCCTGGGTTCGAATCCCGCCAGGGGCATGGCGGTTTTGTCTGCTGTAAAGAATTGTTCTACATGCAGTAAGGTTTGAGTGCAATGCTACACTGAATTTCAGTGGAGTATCACCCATTGTTCCCTAGTTCTAGCCGATGCTTGCAGGTTTCACCGCAATGGATAGCCACAATGGTGTTGCGAGCTTTCGCCTTGCAATAATACTATAGCAGCCATGATATAAGTGAAATAATCTTGAAAGCGACGTTAAACCTCAAATCACCTTACCTCACCCACAGTGCTAATATCCAAATTTCGCTCAATCATCGGAAGTCGTTTTAATTTTTAACTCCCTTTTGAGTATCCATACGTTATGAAACAGCTTCAATCAACCATACTGACTTCATACATTCTTGTTTTTCTTTTTGCAATTATTTTTGAAACTCAGTAAGCAATATACATTAAAATGATACACAACCAATGGCTGAATACTACAAATGTTGAGTTAAACAATAACTCACTTCATCCTGCTATGATCTTTATGACTTGTGTTATTTGGATGACAATTCCCAGAAGCAAGTTGAATTCATAACGTAACAATGTGTTAATGTTAAAGCGCTAAAGGTATTAAATTATTTTACAATTGTTCTTGAAAAATGTATTATCATTTAATAAGATTAATATGGACTTTTTGGAGGTTTTGAGGTATATAACACCTTAGTAAAGCAAATTACATTAACCAAACATTTAAAAATTGGTGGTGAATTAAACTACATTTTGTAAGTAACTAATTTCTTCTTGATCTTTTTTAAAAAAAAATTTTTTTTATAAATTACTAATCCACTCACAAACTTTCCAAAAATGTTGCTGCATAAAGGTTACACCTTACTAAAAGCAAATCACAAACAGCCAACAAACTGGAGTCTTTGTGGTGGAGAACACGACACTGCTCAAAGCTATATTACATACATTTACATACTTTCTCTGTACGTGCCAGTCTGACTGGCAAGCGGCTGCCCTTCAAAGGGACATAACTCCCTCGTAGATGCCCCGGGTCACTATTAATCATAGAGGTGACCAGCTGTGGCCGAAATGTACATAAAATATTGCTTTATTATATGAAATTGACACACGCTGGACAACAAATTAAAATTAATGATGTATATTATTCATATTCTTTCTCTTAGTCTCATTGATGTTGTCTGTTGTAGATTACAGGTGAAAAATGCGCCAGAAGGCCTTGATATTTAATTAGGGACGCGCTGATGATGCTTTGCATGTTGATGTGTCTGGAATTAAAAATACACAATTAGACAAAGACATTGTTGCAATATTGTATATTTAACCTGTTTCCATAGGATATAATATTCATTGTCTCTGTGACTATGTGTAATTTGATCATGGGTGCACTTCACGTACAACCATAACACAATCATACATGTGTTATGTACGATATGACAAGGGCGGGTCCAGACCTTTGCAAAGGGGGTTCATGTATTAAAGGGGGGGAGGTCCCATTGGACCCTACAAATTTACATGCAACAATTTCCAAGTTTTCCTGTGGATTCGCCACTGATGTTATCGCTATTCATTAGATACATACTATTGTGTTTATCTTGAGTTTTTGTTCTTTTAACTCAATAGATAAGAAGTATTTAATATTTTAGTTCTGCTACGTCTCTTTTACGCATCTGATTTCTTAATTTAAGCTTTGTGTTTTCTCCATCTTGCTCTTTCAGTGTAGGGAATTGACGTCTTCTATGAGTGTCAAGAAAAAATGCAAAATGACATCATTCTACGTATTTTGTAATATCTACATATTACCAATAAGCCCTTAGAAAGAGAAAACAAAAACAAACGATTCTAAACTATTTATCAACACTGAAACTCGAAAAACGACCAAACAAAACTTAAAAGAAAATCACCAAATTATAAATTAAAAAAAATATAGTTTTATTATAAAACAGTTTCTCACGTTTTAGTAAGACCGAAAAAACAAACATGTCACATAATGAAACTAAACAACAACATTTACAACATTTATCAGAATCCTTGGATTTTGAGGTTTGCCAAACATCCGAAGCAAACGGATCCGGCTTCCAATCTGTCAGCATAAAGCACAAATCAATCCGACAGTTTGTCAGCTATGGTGTTACTGTTTGTCTAGATTCCACAATAATGAGGTTATGTTATTTCACATATATATTTGGTTTCAACACTCAATATAGATGGACCCCACAGACGGTATTTAAAGGAATAGCCTTTATTTGAACGTTTTCCTTTCTTTGTTTTACTCTCATGAGGTTTAAGTCTTGGAAGAGCATTTAGAAGTGATATATTGGTAGATTTTCAAGATAGCAACTTCTTTAATGTGAAAATACACAATAACTGAATTGTAATATATATGTATCACATTTTGTCTTTTCTTTACATTCCACCCGATGAAGGAGAGTATTTACTCCTAAACGTCGTGTATTTACACAGTAGAGAAGTTGTAATCCAGAAATCGTCCCGTTTTTCATAAGGTTATTTCGTTTGATCAATATTGTTAAATGCATGAACTATATCTGTATGGCTCTTATTCATCCTCCAAAGGAAAGTTAAGAAAAATATAATTTACTGCTGGTTTCAAAAGATTATATAACTTAATGATTATTTGCAGGTTAAAGGATGCAGACAGGGACTATACATAAGCATTTGGATAAAGAGTTTCACCGAAATAAAGGCTAGAATTGTCTGTTTTGTCATTTGTTAAAAGTTTTCAAATAATGATGAATCATAGAATAATCTCAGCTTGGATATCTGCGAATAAATCGACTGACTATACAATTCACTAGTCTACCACTTATATATGTAGACTCTGGAAAAAAATAGAAAAAATATTGAAAAATCATCTCTTTTTACTGATATTTTCAGAATTAGTGTAAGACTAACAATTCACATGAAAAGTGGCATGTCTGCCTCTCATCTAGAACTCGCCCTTACATACATGATCGTACTGCGCCATCATACAGGGTAGTTTAATCCGTATAAGATTTTCTTACGGATTGAAATAACACGATGGCACAGGATGGCACATGACATTTGACACATTTGTTAATCAAACAGTTTCACTTACATACTTGGTTGTGGACTGGTATTTTGTTTACTGGACTTTGATGTCTAAATGAGATGACCGAAACAAAGTTATGCATTCTGAATTGATGCGATGGAATTGAAACACCTCACACGGTTTCCCTATAGATTTGATTGAAATGTTTGAAATGAGAAATGCTTTTAAAAGACTAAATATTTTTGGAAAATTGAATCGAGATGAAACGTCAAGTTGAAAATTTATTGGGTCAAAATAAAAACTCAAGGTGAATAGTTATTGTATTCAAATGAAAACTTATGATGAAAAATTATTGGATCCAAAATAAATCTTAGGATGAAAGTCTATTGGATCCAAATGAAAACGTATGATGAAAGCTTATGTACATTTTTTTAAAAACTGTTTTATGTATTGTTCAAATTCTGAAAGTTGACGATTTGATCGAAAATATAGCTTAAATATGAGATTAAAATGTTACATATACTTAGATTTGAATAACAGATGTAGAAATATAAATCAAGTGGACAAATCTCTCACATTCCAAGGCGGGTGCCAGAGAAGTAACGCGACACTGAAAGCAATTTCCGGATGTATGACACTCCGATAGCCGCTCGCTTTATCCGCTGACAGTAATTCATAACATGTCAGTCATCTTGTCTATAGCATTTGATGTCAATTTCAGTCGTGGGCGAGCAGATACTACACAAACAATGCGTGTTTATTCGAGGCCTGCCATTGTTCTATAGTAAACTGTATCTATTCAAATGGTGACGAAGGTCAAACTTTAACACATTGTCTTCTGTACGCTAACTGCGTAATATTAAATCCCTTTGTGAACTTGGAATAAGAGTCACGTGCGAAGTGAAATGTACACTCGTCATTGTCGATTTCACAGACTTTGGTTAAATACTAAAAAGGACATCTGCATAACGGTACGATGATGGGCATAGCAAGTATATATCATTATGCAGTTAAGGTGTGAATGATTTACTGTGTGTAAGTTTAATGTTATTTGACTTGAATTCATAACTATCACCAGTTGTTCATTTGTGACTGTCATACTGTGATTAGATTTGAAACAATGGAACAGAAGCATGTTGCCTGATATGAAATAAAGATTATGATATATACGAGAATTTGGACATGTATATTCCGTGTAGTACAAAACGTAATCGGTTATAATAGTATTAGTAGTATATCTTCGAACGCATTCTAGAAGTGGAGGATTATGACAATGTTTTTGGATCAACTTCATCTATTGTTACACAGGTTATAGCATGTTCAATAGGAGAAACATTGTGACATGATATTTCGTGTGAAGTACATTTAACGAAGTTCGCAGTAGTAGTTTGAAAAATTGCCTTAGACCTTTGAAGTGGCGGATTGGGACTAAGTTTGAGGATCAACTTCATTTTCATTTATTTTTCTAGTAACTCTGATTATGATGTTTTCATTCGAGAATTCGGACATGCAATTTGCATACATATAAAGTATAGTGGAATCCCTCTAAACTGTCATCGCTCGGGACCCTGCAAAAATGTCGTTTTAGAGGGATGTTGGTTTAGAGGGAGTTTTCAATATATCGAACCAAAATGAACACAAAAACTGCAAATTTAACAAATTTTCCCTTTATAAACCCAAATGAAAACTACATTTAATGAGGAAGTAAGAATTCAGTCTCGGTTGGTTTGGGAAATTGTCATAGTCCAGTAATTTCTGTTTTAGCTCTTTAGTTGGCTCAGTCCTTGCTCTCTTAGGAGCCATCGTCACTTGTTTGTTACTAACCATGGCTTGTTTTTAAAATGATGTGTGTGAGTGACAATGACAAGCAATGTAAGATTAATTGATATGATCTCAATGTCAATGTCAATAAATGATAACACATTTTAATATATGTAATGTGATTTTACCAATGTCTGCACATAACGAAGCTCGTAACAGTATAGTTTGAAAAAGTATCTTAGGCCTTTGAACGCATTCTGGAAGTGGGGATTATGACAAACTTTGGAGTTACCCAGATTAAATTATTCATGAAACATTGATATATGATACATTGTCATACACACATGTATTCTTCCTTAGTGGGTAACCAAGTCTCCGTTGCATGATGAGATATGTAGCCATTGTGTAACAGTAACTGGCATGATATACGAAGACTATCATGATTAAGTTCACAGTGTAAGTACGACCAGATAACAGACACACGTTATCTTTTTAATTTCATGATAGATGGAATAATGAAAATGTGTTTCATACAATTTTGACTTTGTCCGCTAATATTTAGCAGGAGAGATTTTCTCTCCTCCCGATGGTTATCCAACTCATGTCTTCCCAAGTAACCTCTGTTCTATAACGATATTTTTCTTGTGTCAGCGAGCAGTCAGGTTTTAATTAAAGTTAGTAGTGCAATCACCTTCGAACAGAGTATTCCCGCAACCGTCGGTAAAGGCAGATCCTTCACTAATAAATTCGATCCCATCAAGTCTTCATGTCCCATAAGACGTAAGTCAGTCATGTTACAACATCATGCAAGACGATTTTTGACTGAATAAAAACAAGGACGGTCATCGGTCCTGCAAACTTTTACCGCTAAAGTTGCATTCGAGAAAACAGCATTCGAGGGTAATATTCGACAAAGCAACAGAGGTTACGTGTGAGTTGAGAAACCTCTGTTGGAGAGAATACTTCCGGGTTGGATAGAAAGGAAGATAGAATATTACATAAGAGGTTATGCACAAGCCATCACGACCAGACTTAGGATTTCAACTTCAATAATTTGTGAATGTAAATTTTCGGGAAACAATACAGTAGCCAGTCTCTCAATCATTATTTACTTTATAACTTAATTACCTAACCCCTTTCTATTACATCATTTAACATGCCTAACAAGGAGTCAATACCTTAGACAACGAATATTTAAATCCCCTAGAGAGTTTCATATGTAAACTAATTTTGCCCAATGTCTTAAACTCATTGGGTTTTAACGACTTGACGATATTAAAAAGTGTCACGGCATACATGTGTCTTTAGCCTTTAGCCTTTTAATCCTTTTTCTACTATATCCTGTAATAGTACTTTTTGATATCTGATGCATATTTATTTATTTTTTGCGAAATGAATTTGTTCTGCCCTTTATGGTTAACATAGAATAGGTAGAGACTATGAGAAATATAACTCTAAAATTATGTAACTATGTATTTATAATTTATCAATTTGGATTTCTATCTTCCATATCCAGTTCTTTAATATAGGAGAGAAAACGATCCAAAGTTTCTTCACGTATTTATGTTTTCCCAGCTCTTAGTAATTTAAGAAATCGTTCATTTGCTCTTGGTTACAGCTTGACCGGATTTACAGTGCCCCATAACTCCCATTATCGTATCAATATGTTCCTTGACCGGAAGAAAATACTTACTCAGAGCAGGAATATACAGGATAATCAACGTGATATTAACATGTGAAATTTCGCATTGTCTATATGCTTTATTAACATGTGCCATTCAATATTATACACATTCTTAAAACGTTTATCAAAGGGCACACGATCCAAAAGCCTTCTCTCCAAAAGTTTTTTTTATTTGTTGTTACACTTTGATTCAAACATTTAAAATTTCTTACCAGCCAGACATATCCACGTTTATCTGTTAACATACCACGTGGTGTGTGAGAATCCATGGTAAATAATTACGCTTCAAATATTTTAAAACGCTGTCAACGTCGCTGATTGCATTCTCAAAATAGAAAAAAATATGGCCAAACCATTAATGCAACGAGATTGTAAGCAAGCAGGTAAAATAAATATTTACAGTTACTGGAATAAATTTCAGCTGAAACACTACTCTATTTAATGCTATGTTTAAAATCAATGTTTTTAAACGAAACTTTACATGTAACAAAGATGAACCTGTATTACTTGTGCACTAATATTGGACACAACTAGACAAAACTTTTACACATTGTCATAACACATCTTTGATTTTACTTTCAAAACGAATTTATTCATATCCTTTATAACATATAAAACAATAGGCATAACAATGTACAAAAAGGGTAATGCATGCAGTCATCCGTACAATTATGCATGCATCCAGGTGTTAACTGCAATCTTTGATTGTACAAGACGACAATAATCATATGATTCATCTTAGCTAAAATACCCCCTTGACGTTATTTTCTAACTAAGTTAACCAATATAGGTTAAACCAAACAATCGCATAGGAGTAGGTTTACATGACAGCGAATTTGTAATAATTAATGGACAATTAAATCCCACCAAAAAGTTAATTCTATGCCTTCGTTGAATTTATTTTGAAAACATCCTTTATGGACCAAACAAATAAATGTTATTTATTACATCTCAGTGGAAATGCGTGTTCTTTTTCATCAGGACAACGCCTTTAGTAGATTAGTTTTCCCCTGCGGGTTCAAATTAATCACAAAGATGAAAACCCCTGTAATCGTCCTGCGTTAGCGTGGGGAGGGTGGGATGGGGAGTCTATTCGGTGAAAAGAGGCTCTCTTATATCCGCACGTGCCAACTCCTTAAGTGGAAACAGTGATAGATGTCACGTATCCATTTGAAAGATAAACCAACACCTGCAATATACATCAGGCAATGAAATGTACATTCATCGTTGTTAAATTCATCAGACCAGTTGACCCGCGAGTGTAAATACTCACAATAGTAAGGCTGTAAATTTATGAAATATACACCAAAGTGTGGCAATCATGGCGGAAATTGGTTATATCCTGAAATCGACATAAACAAGGAATTAGCACGTCTATGTACATTTCAGTGCAATATGTGTCATTGAGTGCTTTGTGGATGTCACTTATTTCTGTTTGCCGAGACGGGATTAACATATAATGTCAAACAAGTGGTGAGCAAGTCCGTGCTCGTTTATAAGATAGGCTGACAACTCTAAGTAGGCCATTTAAAACCCACGAGCACGTGGGGAATCAGAGAAACACCCATCTGCACTGTGGAAGCTGGGGTGTTGTACATTACATCACGTGATTCTGGATTTGAGAAATAGAATTAAATTTTGTCTTTTAATTCTTTTTGATTTTTCAAATAATGCAACATTATTTTCTTCATTTTTCGTAAAGAAGCTTTTTTCGTTTTTATAAGGGATTATTGAGAATCAGTGTTCGTATGAAAAATTACTTTATAATTCATACATTGTCAACACAAGTAGATAGATAGTAACAAAACGCAGCAACGTAGAAACATAAATATTTCGAGTTTTGTATATATGGTGTAAGTGGTCATTATACAATTTTCTGAAGATCATTGAACTTTTGTAAAGATTTATTGTCCAGCTGTTGGAAGAGAATATTATGTTTGGCCCGCGATGTGATTGATGGCGATGATATGATGACGGTAATTATAATCATGGCGGTGATTGCAATGATGACGTTGATAATGTTAATAATCATGACGACAATGTTAATGATGATGACGATAATGTTAACGATGATGACGATTATGTTAATGATGACGACAATGTAAATGATGATGACGATACTGTTAATGGTGATGACGATACTGTTAATGGTGATGACGATACTGTTAATGGTGATGTCGATACTGTTAATGGTGATGACGATAATGTTAATGGTGATGGCGATGATGTTAATGATGACGAAGATAATGATAATGATAAAATATATCTTAGATTACGTTATATTAAAGTACTAGTGGATGTTAAATTGTTGAGTACTATAACCGATTTCCTGGAAAATAAAGATGAGGATAATGCTTCCCAGTATAGTCCATCCCGGATACAACTTGCTTCACTCAGATTGCTTGAATACAACATCACACCCAGGATATAACTTATATATTCAGGTTAGTTGAATCATGTCGGAATTCATAGAAACTGATATGTATGGGTATATATCCGGGTTATGTTACTGGGTATGTATCTAGTCTAACATTTAGATTTTGAAAAAATAATGTTCATATCTGAAAAAAATATTGAAAAGGAGCCTTCTTTTTCCATTTTTAAGTCTCTTTTTTAATATTGAATAAAACGGTGATATTTTCAGAATAAATATTTTTTTCAGAGTCTGAGTGTAAGACTAGTTATGTATCCAATGATTCTTGGTGTATGAATGCCCTCATTTCACTCATACTGGTCCGTGTATTTGTATCCGCTAAACTACTACAATACCCGGATTCCCTGAGGTCAATACCTCTCGTATGACTATAAATAACCAGCCAATGACAGAACTTAAATTCTAGCAATTCTGGTAGCACCCGGATGAGAAGATCGATGAGGATCATCGGCGTTCAAGTCACGTCAAAAATTACGTATTATTTATGACGTTGTACACCAACCTACAGTCAAACGAGAGTTAATGGGTTCAGGGAATCAGGGTATTGTAGTAGTCTACTGGATAGAAATACACTGTTGGAGTAGGATGGTCTTCGTTTGATACAATTATTTGAAAAACTGTACCAATATAAACAAGTGAATTGAGAAGATGAAGTTTGTAGAATATAAATTCTGTATCATCTCTTACAGCTCTTCATTTCAGCCTTGTTTTATATATTCATTTACCTTTATATAATATCAATATTTATATTTCAGCCTCGTTTGCTTTTAACCTGGTTTGGATAAGGAGGAGCTGCCCATTCTTTCTTACTCTGTAAAACACTGTTTGAGAGTGACGTCACGGTACATGACATTGGTACAACTTATTTGAACACGGATAATAAATTATCCATTTATGTACCACGTTTATCTGAATAATTTCTTAATTAACCTTTAAAAAGGGCATAACATTTTGTAAATTGCTGCACCCCTGTTCGGATATTAAGTGATATTACACGAGTGCACATGTTATACTGTCTTCTCAAAGAATGTCTAAATGTTATATTTCCTCAGCGATAACGAGCGATATACCAATATTAGACACACGAGTGTTGTCAATAGTATATTAAGTTGACACGAATTTAAAAAATTTGGAAGACAGACAATACTACACTGGGAGTAGACCACTACTAACGCTGCCTACAACATTTCTTTCTACTTAAGTAATACTCTCCAACCTGCCAACCTGTCATTAAACAGTTGGCATGTTAAACAGAATTACTTTGTAAAACGCTATGATGCATAATGACTTTCCTAACGAGTCATATTTAACATTTGACGTGTGGCGTCCCATCCTGCAACTTTTTTGTAAAATATGTGTAGTTACCTGTATAAGTGTATAACTAAAAAGTGTATAAATAAAGGTTATTCTTACTAATATGTGATGTCTATTAAATTTCGACATTCTGTATGTATTCCTTTAAGAGAGTAATCTTGACTTGTAACTAGTTTTATTAAAATATATTCAAATTTATATATTTTGTTCCTCGTTCATCCCAAAATTGTCATGAAGTTCAACACATTTTCAGAATTCACTTCAGAACAGTCATGTACCAGATATTAGCTAAAATTACTGCTAAAAATTAACCAGTAAGAATCCTCGTTTTTTATACGAATCTTATTTATCATCAGATGAATACAAATTTAAATCAAAATTAATTGTTACAAGTATTTATTAATACATGTAACACATTTCTTTGAAATGTAACACGTGAATATATGATCCAATAACATGTCATATTTGATGAAGTGGTTAATATCAAAGGTACACCCTTCTCGCATTCAAAGCAAGTGTATTTCACATCAAGACCAAATGTTTGCCTACTTATTGAAACCGCAATATCACGATGTCAACCACGAGAAAAAAAATCTAAAACAGATGGTAAAATAGACCTACACCCAAAAAACGTCATCCAACCCTCTGTCCATGTCTCCACCCAGCCTACTACAAAAAAGAAACAGTTTTGTCAAATATTTACCACCTCCTCTGCAAATACCTACCTATTCACCCTATTATATATATTATTTACATTCTTTATCTACACGTCTCCTGCCGCGTGCTCCGGCTTAAAGCTCTATGTTTCTAATTGAATCACATTCAGACATGACCTTTGACACGACCCATGATCTGACCCCTTGACCCTATCTCTTAGATTGGGACTCGATGTATTTGTCGAAGTATTTGACCACGTTTATATGACACCCAGCTGATCTACGTGAAATTGACAAGGTGCGAGTACTGCCTGTTATCAACTTATCTATATGTATGTGTGTATAAGTATTACATTGTGTACTTGGTTCTGACACTAATCATGTTCTCGATATTACCGGAATAATCCGGTACATTGAAACCAAAAGGTTTTGATTCAGGTCCAACTTCCCTACGAGAAGCATAACTCTTTCCAGTCTCCATTGCTGGCTGAATTATGCCTTGCAGTATTTCCATAACTATTCTGTGCTACAATAGTGGATTGCTGCACCTGAAAAACATAGAGGGCTCTGATTTCCTAGCACGGAAACCTTAAAGAAATACGGCAATGCTTAATTCAGCCAGTGATGGAGACTGGCAAGAGTTATGCCTTGCGTAGGGAAGTTGATTCAGGTTTGGAGTGAACACTTCTTGGCTTTTATTTAGTAATCGTATTTATGAATGTAGAGTTTTTAATTTTAGTAGTGTGTGGCATCTATTGAACAGCTGAACATGTGACAAAAGTTCTAAATTGACGTTGACAAATGTTTATATTTCAATATTTGAAAATAAATTATACAAAGCAGGTACATAACATCATTCTCAGTCCTGCCCCGTGACTATGTAGAACACTTCAGTCCAGTTGTCTGAAAGCACATGAACTTGAAATTTGTTGAAACTTATAAAATAGATTTTTATCATATCGTAATTGTTATACTCAACAGCCCCATGGATGCATTCTCTTCCCACAGAGATGACTCCGCCAGCTTTCCGATCCTTACCTCTGTTCTACATGGCCTGAATCCGGGTGCAAACATGGAATGTCCTGATTGAATGAAATTGAATCTACTTGCGCAATCAGCGACGCCGTTGTACAAGTGACATTTGCCAATGAATACTGATAAAGTAAACGATTGATGAACGTTTTCTCATTTAATGTGTTTTCCTCGAAGTACGCTATTTGGTTATGTGAAAACAATTATAAATCATAAACATACTGGTAAATAAAGAAGACCAAATCAGAGACAAATACCGTAAATTTGTGTTATTTACATCAGACATATTCGAAGGCCATATGCTAATCAGCAAGACCCTTAAAAGTCTAATGCCTAGACCTGTGAAGTTGCTCGGTTGACATGTCCGGAAAGATGACTTTTTGTTGGTTACACTATGAGGATCCCCTTTACCCCGCTAGGGAATTTTGCTGGAACCTAGAAATCCAGGCCATGTAGAACGATCGGAAATATGAAGGGAGTTACCTTTGTGGGAGGAGTATGCCATGAATGTAGATCCAGTTTTCTTTCATGGATGTTATATATTTACATCTAGTCTAAAACTTAGACATTGTAGAAAGATTATTCTGAAAATATCACTATTTACTAAATATTGAAAAGAAACCTCCAGAGTCTAATAAAAGAAAATAATTTTAACCAGGATTTCGATCCGAATAGCTGAATACCTTAGAGATTATAAATTTATTTATCTTTTCATTTCATTTCCTAGTTTTACACACCGAGTGAAAAAAGTATTTTTTGTAATTTGTCACCATCTTTTTAAATATTGAAAAGGAGCCTATGAGAAATGGGGTTTTCTGAAACAATATTTAAAAAAATGGTGATATTTTCAGAATAACCACTTTTCGTAGTAGTGTTAGACAATAAAATTATCTACAATGTAGTTGAATATTAGACACAATACGATGCCTGTGATTTTACAAATATTTAATCTATTATGTATATTCTAATGCAATTCCGTGAATGATGGTCACGTAGGAATTTTATATAAACTATCTGTCCGCTAATAATCCTAATAAATCTGTGTTTGCAGTTCAACAGCGTCTGTGGGATTTCTCAGACCAGACAGGCGAGTGGACATTCCATTGACCACAAGAATGCTAACCATCTCACAACAAATGGTCAAATTTAGACACAGAGGTCAAGCCGCCAGGTCGCACGCGCTATGACCAAACGAATGTACATTGCCACTTTCATGCGAACGTATTTAACACTAGTCAGGTCTTACTGGAAACATGGCTCATTGGAAAGGAATTTAGGAATTTGTCTTGATCTTTATTTTCATTGGTAAATTCCTGACAGGGTGGAGTACTAGAGATGCATTGAATATAGACTGTCTCTAGTCTATTATTCATTATTTTCTTTCAATCTTCCTATGCAAAACCATAAAGCAAGTTTGTCTAAAACGTACCCTGAAAAAGTATTTATTCTGAAAATATTACCCTGAAACTCCCATTTCAGGGAGGCTTCTTTTCAATATTAAATTAAGAGACATAGTGAGTTAGGGTTTAAAGCCGCTTTCAAGATTATTTCACTTATATCGCGGCTGCTAGTATTATGGCAGATCCGCAACACCATGTGGCTATGTATTGCGGTGAAACCTGCGAGCTAGTAATTAGGTGGTATTATTTTACGAATAAATATTCTGTGCGCGGGACGAAAAGCAAGTATGCAGATCTTTGTATGTGTATTTTGTTTGTCTTTTGCTTCTATTCAGCATATTCCTCCTAACTTAAATGCACTGTGGAACGTGTTTGCATATTATTCTTTCCCCAAATTTACCATTTGTTATTAAAGTGTTTACAATATATTGTTACGTTAGAGGGTAAAATATTTCATTTATAGAAAAAAGGTAATCCGTGTTGGCAGTGACTGGTAAGACATGATATAAAACGACTATAATTTGTGAAACTCTTCAGTGTGAGAGGTAGATTTGCAGGTCTCATGCGATTTTGAGAGTTCAGGCAGCATGATGGTTGACAAACCATTCCATCATGGTGCCACATTTCAAATTCTGCTCTGCGTGTTTAGGCATCGCTACATCAGTTCGACTAGTGTAACTATATTCGAGCGGCCATTTTAGTGTGAACACCTAACACTGGTCGATTGAAGGGAAATGGACTCGCATGGCTTAACCGAACCATGTACATTCGTTTGAGAACTATTTTTTATTGATTCAAGAGTATCTTTAGCCATTTTTAATGTTTTTACATTTTCGTGAGAGCACCTTATTTCAGAAAGAACAACGTGCTACAGCTCCTTTAACTATATTCGAGCGGCCATTTTAGTATGAACACCTTACAATGGTCGATTGAAGGGAAATGGACCACGTAATTCACATTTATTGATTGAGGAGTATTATTCAGCCATTGGTAACACTCAAGAACGGCGTGCTACAGTGCCTTAAATACAAAGCTCTACACAGCTCAGAGAGTCCGTTCGTCTAAGAATGCATGCAGTGTAGAGCGTTATGTACAGAGAGGGGCAGGTTTAAACATAGGCTAACAATTGATGTGGTGTAAATTCTACACGAATTATGCTTTGATAGAGTCTGAACTTTTGGGTGTTGGTCAGGATTTTGTAAGCTGGGCAGTGAGTCATTGTCTGGGGAAAGAGGGTCTGCAGAGGTGGGTGGTATGGTGGGGTGTTTGGGGGTGGGAGGGGGGAGGGGTAAATGCTTTGTCGGAGAAGAATCACCTAAGTTCTTTAAAGATTTCATTCAGACATTTTTACATCCAAACTGTTGTTGTTCCTTCTCTATTATTTTTAAAAAGAAATTGATAACAAATTATAAAAAAAATTTAATCATAATTTAATGTTTTGCCAATCATGCTGATAATATGATAATAAGTTTGCTGTTTACTAAGTTTCTGCTTTTTAGTTTTACATTATTTTCACTTGTCATTTAAGTTTATACCAATTCCATTTTCTGAATGCATGAAATAGTCATTCAGACATCATTTTTTGTAAACGCCTAGGCAAGTCTATAACAAGACTTCATAACTCAAATTAAGGAAAATGAACACATCTCAGAGGCTCCATTTTATAATATTTATTTTCAAATTTTGAAATTGTTCCAAAAATCATTTCAGAGGCTAAATGTAAAAACTATGCATGAATGAGGAACTCATATATAAGATATGATTGTTGCACGTATTCCACTTATCATGCTTGTTCAAAACAAAATGCATATTTAGAGTTTATCATTGTTTGAAAGGATTTGGAAATTATGTTCATCTTTCATTCTAAACCCAGCCATCATGTAAATTAATGTATAAATAAATAAATGTTAATTAATGTATAAATAAATGTGAATTAATGTATGAATAAATTAATTTTAGTTAATGTATTTTCACAGAATAAAAAAGAAATATATAAATACCTATATTTGACTATGAAATTATAAATAATATAGGTTTTATTCATAAATCAAACTCACGGCTTTACGTTTTGACTTTTGACAACAACATGATTTAATACAATGTCAAATAAACTGTTCTTGCCATTCTAACAATTCATTATAGAAATCATAAGTGAGTGTATTGTTCAGAGTTTATTCAAAACATGCATGAAATAACTCTTAATTCAGTTTTGAAGTTATTTCCGAAAAATGCACAGCTATCTTCAATTATATGAAATATTTGGTTGAATGTTTAAAACTCCAGATGCAAACACAGGTAATATCTTACATAACACAATCATTAATAACCGCACGCATAACTAAGCCGTGCAAATATGCCTCCAACGTCATTGTTTAACAGTGGGTTGTTAATGGCTGCTTTCAAACACTGACACCACGTGTGATGCAAGTTCTATGACTAATTGGCTCTGTTTGAATTATTCTCGTGTGAAAAACTGATAGTTATACCACTCGTGACATACTGGAAATATTCTCCTAATGATTCATGACAGGCTGACGATCAAAGCTTTCATTTAGCCCCGAAAAAAATGAAGTTTTCAATTTTGCTAAAAAATTGTTCACCAAAAATATTTTATTTTACAATATAAATATATAAACTATATACATATATAAATATCAATAAAATATCATACAATATTTGATTTTTAGTTTTGAATGTACTGTATTTATAATATTTTGATCTCTGTTACGTCCTGTGACTTGAAAACAATTGTTTATCGAAACGTGTTATTGTTCATATTGTTCATATTGCAATCATTTCAATTCACCAACACAATACGACATTGTGAACATTAGGCACAACACAACATGTAGTGTTATTAAACGTGTCTATTTGATATTTCCTGTAATGACACAATGTGTTTCAAGTTATAATTTATAATAATCAATCCTTTGATGTATCCTCATAATGATATATCGCCAAGCAGAGAAACGTGTGGCTTCATCCTCAATTGTTTTCTTTGAATGACACCACTGTGCCCCACCAGGTGGAGACCCGAGTTCGAATCCCGGTTGAGACACCAAAAATGTGGGACCTGGGTCTCATGCTGTGTTGTGTCCCTGGGTAAGGCACTTAATGCATATTACACTCAGTCCACCTTGCTGTTTAAGTGGGTACCTGGACACGGGAAGTATGGATCTACATATGTGACACTAAAAGTACAATTCCTTCAGGGTAATAATGTACCGCCAATGAACAGTGCTTGCATTGGATATTAGGCGTTAAAATGTATATTATTATTATTTTTAAGATCAACTTTATTCGCAAATGTGGAAAGAAAGATATAATGCTAAATATATAAACAGATGTGTCTCCACGACGCAAACGACGAGGTCAACCTAGTGCAAGTAATCGTTTACGATTAACGCTAAACGTGTTCGAGTTACCAAGGTTTACTTCAGTTTAGGCTGATTTATCGAAACATTTGACATGCTTTCTATAACGTTAGTAATAAATTATTCCGTAATGGCGTAGTTACATTGTCCCAAGCCTAACGTTTTGTTTGGCACGAGGCGTAGTCGAGGGTCAATACAACTGACCAGTGGCATGTAACTCTTCCAATACTTATTTGATTATAAATGTATTAATTATCCTCCGCCGACGTCAGAATATAAAGAAGATTGATAGACAGATATACGGATAGATATGGACATTTTTTAACGTTTTAAAGCGATATCTTCAGCGATTCTCCAAGATGGTGTCTGCGCATGCTCAGAGTTATATTGACCCATTTTGTATCGAATTGACTATAGATGGTTTGATGGCATCTATTTCAAAGTTGTCGAATGATATGATAAAAACAGTGCCATATAATAAACAATCGATAATAAAGTCGTTACTAATAAATTACTATTAACCTGACTACCTGTTCACACCTGAGTTCCAGGTGAGTTATTGGAACTGACGACTTGTTGACACATGGTTTCCACCATTATTTCTAGTTATGGTTGATATATACAAACTGGCTATCTGTGGACACCTGTGCTGTGTCTGGCTTGAGACAGGTGACATTCTGCATTCTCACACTTCAGGTGAGATATGTCCACTCTTTCTGGCTAGGTAAAAATATCACACCTGTGTGCCACAACGCTACAGGTGTACCATCAATCTACTCTACATGATACAACACGTTCTGTATCTAGACTGATAGTACTCCGGGGTACTGGATTTCATTCATTCACTTTCTATATCTATATATCTATCTTGACATTTTGAAGTGATCGAGGATCACAAGTGGACTGTCGGAATAAATAATTTCTGTACACCATTTAGTGAGAGTGTTTTTAATCACACGCATGTGTCTACTGATATCAAATTAAATGTTCGTCAGTTGATTAAAGTTACAATATCCGAGGTTTTCCGAGGGCATTTGGCAAATTTCATTTATTATCCAAATTCATTCTTCGTATTTTCAATGAAAGATTTACACTCTCTGATCACAACACTGCCATTACACTTCCGGGGTGTGATGTCATAGCTTTATGACTCCATCGTGTTTATGGCATGTCACTGTGATGTCATCAGTTTTTGACGCTATAGTATTACTTGATGAGATAAATGCATCGAAATGTAATGTGGTTGGCGGTGACAGGACATTGATCTCAATACAAGCGATATCTACTGTGGAACGGAGTTTTGGATGATAAGATACCAACATACACAACATCAACATTACATATGGTATCAATATACGTACGAAGTTATGAGGTACGAGGGTGAAGTTATTACCACAATCAGGGACACGTGTTGTCATTATGACAAACAATTGTGATAATTTTAACAATTGACTTTTTAAGAACTCTAAAACCAAAAATAGATGTCATCTGACTGACACTGGTTATGTTGGTGAAATTAACTGCTCAGTTTCATTGAAGATCTTTAGTACACGCTTTCAATTACAAAGTGTCCACTCATCACCTGGAAGGTCGGGGTTCGATTCCGGGTGGCGTCTTACCAAAAGACGTTAAAAGTTGGAAGATGTTGTTTCCTTACCTCGCGCTCAGCATTATAAGGACAGAACAACGTTTGAACTGGCGCTGCACTGTGGCTGGGGCACAACAAGAATTTCCCAATTTACATTGCAATGAGGGCAATAAAGGGAATCAGCCACGTAAACACGTGTTATCTCGTAAAGGCCAATTAGTCACAGATGTGATCAACAGAACTCTTCGGGAATGTTTATATTTACAAAGGATCACGATTTTATCATATTGGAATCTATTTCAGTGTATTATAAATGTAGGTGTGTTTAAATCAAGTAGGTCATTTTGTGAAGTACAAATGCCCTTGATTTTATAATATTGGAATCTATTTCAGTGTATTATAAATGTAGGTATGTTTAAATCAAGTAGGTCATTTTGTTAAGTACAAATGCCTTTGATTTTATCAGTACAACGTTTTGTCAGTTTAAACTTTAAAAAGACTCGGATGTAATTGAAACTTTATATATATACAATAGCGTACGTTTCAACGAAGGGAAGTCTTTATGAAGACTAACATTTAGTCTCAGAATTTTTATTATTTCTTACCAACAACATTTTACAAACATTTCAAATAGTCATACAACATGGAGCCCTAAATATATGCCTTAATTCCTAGAGTTGAGTAGGTCGTCAATTGAATATTTTGCTCTGGAATCAGGAGGAACGAAGTCTTTATGTAATACAGATCAATCGGTCATAATATTTGAGTTTTAAACGAAAACTAAAAACGTGCATGCTTTTGAATATACGAGATAAAGACTTGTTGTAGATAGCAGGAAAGTCTATGAGATATATACAAGACAAGATTGATCGTCTTTATCTCGGTTGAAGTCTCACAGGAATTTGTTTGTTATAATATTAAGGTTAATAAATCTCATCAAAGATCCTAGAGAAAGGTAAAATACAAAAGAAGATCTGATATGGCCTGGGCAGTCACTGGACAGTCACTGGAAATAGTCACTGAGCAGTCACTGGACAGTCACTGGAAATAGTCACTGAGCAGTCACTGGATAGTTAGTATCTCGTTTGGGTCAATTAGAGACGATTCGATCTTTGATGAAATCTACAACCTCTGATATATACAAGATGAAATGTGTCTGTCATCTCGGATATATACAAGATCAAGACAAGATGCTCCCATCTGATATATACAAGAAGTGTTGAAGATCACAGGGGTCTTAACCCCCTTGTCTCCTCTGTCAAACTGTCCATCAGAGATCAAAAGTATGAAATTGACCTGAAATTAACAAGCAAATATCACACCTAAGATTAGCATGGAAAATACGCATCATTAACCCGTTGTCACCTGATAAGGTATAACATCAAAGACACTGGTGCTAATTATCCGTGACCGATCGCCAGATTTGTAAGTACATGGTAGATCAGGGTTAAGACTTCAGCACGGAATCTTGAAACAAGAAACCCTTCTAAGCTTAAATCTCAAGTACAGCGAATGCTAATATTATGGAAGTCCGAAGTTGTATTTTGATTATACCAACCTCATTGTTGGATCGCTCAGAACGCCCCGCCTCAAGGGAGCAGGGATCGCGAAGGATCGCTCCAATCTAAACAAGCGTTTCCCTGTTCCTCAATAGTGGCTAAATAAAGCAAACCAAATTAGGACACTTATGTCGAGTTCTGGGTCCAGTGGAATTTAGAAGTGTTTGTATTTGTGTTCAAGTATGGGATCATGACCCCCGCTCAATACGTGCTGAAACTACAGACATCTCAACCAGACTTGATTCAGGAATTCTAGGTTGACAATTGCTGAAATGTATGTCATGAAATCTACACGTGTGTTTATCAATAAACGAGTAAATTAATCTGAGCACATTTATTTATTTAAGACGTTCGCTCATCTTGGAGTTCTTTTGTTGGTTTAGTTTCGTTTAAAGTTTATATGAACTCGATTTGTTGACTTAAAAATGTAATCATGAAAACTACACGTATGTTTTATCAAATTATAAAAAAGATGATAATGTAGAAATAACTCTCGGCTATCTTACAAAGAAGAACTTTCATCCCTTTCATTATTTTCAGAATGGATACAATTCAAAACTTTATTTATGTGAAGTTAGCACATCTGTTTTTATTCTTAGCCTCAGCATAACCCTAAAACTAACGTCCCCCCTGCATGATTTGTTTGAACAAAATACCGCTTACTGTGTTATCTTTTAAATCTGATTAAAAATCTAATTCTGTTTTTTAGATCATCCGTTGCTATTAAGTTGCTATAGCTAGTTTTTGTTACTGAAATAAAGTGATCTCACGAAAAGTTAAATAACTTTTACCAATGGCTGAATAATTCTCCTGAAAACTCCTCATTCAATAAAAAGAATTCTAAAACGAATGTACATGGTTCGGTTAAGCCACGAAAGTCCATTTCCCTTCAAACGTTCAATCTGATTGATGTAGCGATACCTAAACACTCAGTGTAGAGTTCAATATGGTACAATAATGGAATGGTAAAGCAGTGTGGTCTTTTTAGTTATTCTCACGAGACCTACACATCTACCTCTCACACTGAAGAGTTCCACACCACTGTCGCGTTTTACGTCGCGCTATTTTCTTCAAATACAGATAGCCTGTTCTGTCGATACGACTCATCGGGTCGTATAATGAGATGTTTTACCCATTAACGTACCAATACTTTGTCTAAACTTTAATAATACCTTGCAAATTTGAGAAAACATATAATATACAAAAAACGTGCTACAGCGCTTTTAAAGCCTGCTATAATTTTATTCATAATTCATAATTCGTATATAGTTCAAATTTAATCTAATAATCTAACGTCACTCACAAAACAACGATATAATATTTTACCACTACGAAAGTGCCTTACAAAAAGTGACATTATTTGAGATTGGTTAATCTATATTACTTATGTATTAATCGAACGATGTATTTTATATCTCGGTCGCTTATTAATCGGACAATCTATTCACAGATTTATAGATGCCATAAATGAAAGTTAACGGACACGTATGATAGGGTTATGTCCCAACTGATACTGACACAATAAGTAAGTGTTAGACTGCAGACTTGTACTTCTACTTTATTGTCAACTAGGTGCTCAGTGTCTAGCCTTGTCCATATTTATTGTCCATCTTGTCAACATTGTCGCGGTGTTAATTCATACGATACTAAAGCATCATAATTAATATTCATGTGGGCCCTTTGTCTTTTCGTGCGGTATCTTAATAGAGAGTTCTATCTGGGTATTTTGGAAACGAAATTCGAGGGACATGTATATCTAGTGGTAACCCGATAAATACACTTAATAGACACGCCAACAATGTTATTTTACTTATCCAAACGTATGAAAAATATGAAAATATAAAATAATAAATATGAAATTATGAAAATTTTAAATAGTATAAAAAGGAACCTCTGAGACATTTTTATTCTCAGACTGAGCTTTTGAGTCTTGTTGTATAGATTTGAGTACTTAGGGGTCTGGCGGACTGACTAGACCAGTTTGTAACACGCCAGACGAACACTAAGAAACAACTCCTCATAAGTGCTAGACTTCATTACTTGGCGAATAAAAAGGGCTTCAGTGACATGTCTTTCTGTAAAGCAACACCATGTTTATGGAACAACCTGTCATCAAGTGTTCAGCACATCCAGGTGAGGTGAGTTGGGGTCTAACACCGCTTTCGAGAGTATTTCACTTATATCACGACTGCTAGTATTACAGCAGGGAGAAAGCCCGCCACGCAATGGTTGCTCTACATTGAAGTGAAACCTACGAGCATCGGCTGGAACTAGCGATCCATGGGTGAAGCTGAGCTGAAATTCAGTGTAGCATTGTACCCAAGTCTTACCTTACTACCTCTTGATCCGCTTATTATGCGCTATCTCGCTCCTTCACATCATCGTATACCTACTTCACTATTAATATGTTTATGATGAGCGAGGAATATCATCAGTTGTAAGACATTTCAAGGTATGGACCACTGATCATAACTTGTCTCAGGTTCAATGTCGGCACAATATATTCATTGTGTATTATCTCTCTTATATCCATCATAGAACAATGGAAAAGGTAGTTTTTTATCAATTTTAAACAAAGTTAATAACAATGGTAGGGTCTTTACGAATGTTATCTGAATTGAACATAAATATATGCATGTTCAGTTACATGTTTTGATAATATACTATCTATATAAATGTATCAACGATGAAAAGTTAAATACATTGATTCCCCCTGAAAGTATATTAATATATTTTCAGAGAGGCCAGTGACTCAAGCAGAGAACAAAATATGAATACGTAATCAACGAATACTTAAATCTGACAAAGAGGAATTATGACAATTATAATGACTTCACCTTAAACTCCATCATCCTTTCAAACTTCATATTCAGAACACAATAGAAAAATGATGTACTGCCCTATTCATATTCATAACAGTGTAGTACCTTGATATAATCCTTCCCAAATCAATCTACACAAAGGATACAATATATATTCATATATACATTCCTAAAACAATGGTAGTGTATATCTTCATATTCACATCACGGCACAGACATATTTATATCATAATCTGATGTTTGCAGGAAAAAAACAGCTGATTAGATTGGGTGTTTTAAATTTATAATCTCCATATTCACAACACACAGCACACAATGGTATACCAAAAGGTAAATTTATTTTCCGGGATATCTCATCTCTCGTTGTTTTCATTTTTACAATGTTTGTGCGCTATTTGTATTTGATAAAACCCTTAGCAAAATGTTTCAATTTGAGTGAGTTGTTATCATATATTAATAACACATTTGCTCATGTATACGCGTTAACCCCACTGTCACAAAGGTGAGTTTTGGGCACAGGCATGAATAGTTCAGGGTATGTACAAGATCACTGCATCTACGTTCTTCATAAAAAACATAATTTTGATTGCCTATGTACAAAAGACGAACAGAATGAAAGTGTTGCAACAGTATTGTAACAATGTGTCACTTTTTAATCATGTTTGTTAATGATCGTTTCCCTTATGCCGTCAGATAACAGTTTAAGCTACCAATGCTACCAAATGATTAGAAGCGATGAAAGATAAGCTTCATGGTAGACTATCCTTCATCTATAAAAGTGCCACTTGTCAGTGAAGCCGGCACTCTTGTTTTCAGTTCAACTTTGTCCACATTCTGGTGAGTTTGATGTTTATCTGTGTTAATAATACCATCAGGAAAATACTAGATATTTAATAAGATAGATATTTATTTAAATGTTCCCAAATAACAAAGTGAAGAAAAGGTCTTATGTCTTACAGTGGCATAAAGTATATTTTATAATATTTTACTTTCATACGTGCCAAAAATACCACCTTCTGATTTAAGTTCAAATAATCAATTCATATTGATACCAAATCACCAAATATATATGGCAATGACATGTTTTGAATACAAATCGGGCAACGGCCTTATACAGATGCAGAAACCAAAATTACACTTACAATGTACATGCACAGCCGTTATATGACTTATTAAACATTACCAACCCAAATTTGTCATTTGTCTGTTAGAGATCATGAGTTCGAGTACGAGTACGAGGGGCTGTAAGTTATTTATGAATTTTATTGTAGGGCATTGGACGCAGGCGACGTAAGATATGAAAATAGATGACCTAGATTTACGTGAGCAGAAAGTTAAAGATTATCACTTGATGCACAGCGGGACGTCGTAGTGTCAAATAAAGGGGTTATAAAACATCTCCCGGGTTAACTCCAACACGTCCAGACAGGTTCAGTAGATATCTGTATCAGTAACAGTGTCGGTTATCGTATAAATATAATAAGCGCTTAAAATGGTCATTAAGTGCGAATGAGTGAGTTATTGTGCTGATGGAGGGACGTGATTTTGTAGACTAAGATTTATGGAATTTTAATAATTGATATGACAACTATTTTATTACGGTTGTATTACTTTAAACTTTCAATTCATGTAGTCAGTTTATCTAGACTTGCTGAATAAGAAACTAGACTGTACTAAAGGATATTATTCATATATAGTAATGTGGCTGGACTAGTGATTTTGGTTTAACGCAATTTCAATTATATTATTGCAGGGAGAATGCCCGCAACAACGAGCATCGGCTGGAACTAGCTACAGTGAACCATGTGTGGTACTGCGCTGTAATTCAGTGTAGCATTGCACCCAAACCTTACTGCGTGTAGAACAGTGCTCCACAGGAAACACAGTTGCAAAGCCAGTGTCAGGATTCGAACCCCAGACCTCTTGATCAAAAGCCAAATGCGCTAAGCACTGCGCTATCCAACCAATGTTATTGTTCAGATGGCCTGGATGATTTGTCAGTAGAAAATAGAAAAAGCAAATATTTCGATGTCCATTACAAACGCTATACATTTGTACATACATAGATAATGTTATAGTTTCTCTGGTATTTTCGTCAACATCTAACTTAATTATAGATATAGATTCGTTAATATTCCAACGGTATTGATATATTGCCACTTCACGGCACCAGGAACTGTATTTGTTTTGTAAAAATGGCATTCGCCAAACTAGGAGCTACATGTACTGTCAAACGTCAAATTTATACGTCTTTCGTCTTCATTTTAACAGTTTCTTAAGGATTCATATTCTCGGTTAGTATTTTAGATCAACTCATCTGCATTCTCAGCTGACCTCTCCATCAATATAATATGGGTAATTTCAATGTGGACATTTCTTTGATTTGCTTTTGCAAGGAATGTTCAGTTCGGTGAACCATTGTGAATTTATCCAAATAATTATAACGTTGTGTAATTCAACATTAACATACTAAGACACATTTACACTTCTACTGTTTCATTCCCAAACAGGAATGCTGACAATATATGTTTTACACTGAATAAAACTTTCCTCTATTATACCATAGTATATACATGTACATGTACAGTGTGGAACGCAGGAATATGTATCATTTTTTAATTGACGCATTCCTGATTTTTAACTCTTTACTTGATTAAACAGCAATATAACATTAGCACCATGGGCATGCTTTTGAGTGTGGATGTGTACGCACAAGAAATATGTACTATTGACAGATAAATACAAAACAAACATGACAAATGTCACGTTATCGACAACCCTAAAGACGAAATGGGTTCTGCTGATCAGCTGGACAATGTCAATCAATCACCTGTCAGGTGAAATCAGATACAATTGTTTATATCTTTTTATTTTTCTTCCAGATGAGTTGGAGACAGACAGGAAATCGGCATCTATGTTTGTATACACATACATCAAGGAATTAATTTCAATTTGATATATTGAGTACCTGTCAATAGTGTCATTATTTGTATATCTATCTTCAAAATCAATGGACAAATTCTAGGGAGGACTGTCGCACTGTCAGCACCATTACAGAAAATCATGTCAATTGCAAATCAATTGCCCTACGTTCTTCTTGAAATTGACAACCGTCATTACATTATCTTGATATATTCCAGTACAATGAATAGACAGACTGAGCGTAATTGACAAGCTTATATCAGCAATAGACACCCTAACGAAACATGGCATGTCACTTACGCTGCGATCAATGCTCTATTGTGTGGAGACTTAGATAGAACGGGGTGAAATTGACCAGAAATTGACATGCCACTTCGTCTATTTAGCTAAAAACGTTTAATATTTGCCGTCTAAGGTATCTGAAATATGCGAGCCATTGACGCAAGTAGCCGTCTAGGTCAACAGACAAGCAAGCGAGGCAGACAATCGCCTGTATACATCGTCTATCTCAATACGATGGATGACGGCTGCAATAGACAAGTCTAAACTTGAAGTTGACATTCTATTTACACACGTGTTCGCATAAGGAAGTTTAAATGGCATTTAAGTGGGGATTTCCCTTCTATATTTGGAACCAGCAACATACGCCTTCAATAAACTTTCCATCTCACCCCGATAGGCCAATGATTTACTATTTTACATGAACTCTCACATAAACTAGTTCTCGAATAATAAACTAGACTATTTCTGTCACTGTGTCAACGATATCTCGTCCACCTCATGGTACGTGGGGGTGATCCAATCTATGTTACACTTCTTTCTCGAACGGTTACATTTTTATATGTTAACATGAATTGTAACCGAGAGCGTATTCGTAGAATGTTATTGATATTACTGCATCACCCAAATCACTTAATTTTTAAGGTGGCGGTTATATTTTATACGACTTTTAATTTAATGTTATAAATTAAGTTTAGGGCTTTGAATTATGTACATGTACATTTAAAGCATATAATGTAGACCATGATAAATGCATAATTATCATGCTGTGAAACCTTAATTAGCTTTTCTATTAACAATTATGAGAAAATAAAGATAGATTCAGTTCTATCTAATAGGATTGATTACTGGTACAGTTGTTTACAAATGAACAATTATTCAAATGAACTCCAAACTTAAATTAAACATTTGATTGAGATATGTAATATCACATTCATCATTTTTTGTTTTCCCGAACGATGAAAATGTTTAAAAAAAAGCATGATATTATATTAATCATTTTTGCGTTGTCAAGAAATGTTGAAAATGTAAATGGAGTATGTTTTATAGTTATCAGTTTTTAGTTGCCAATATATGTTGAAAATGATGAAATATATTATTCTATTAATTAAATTTCATTTTACCAGCAAGGTTCATAATATTAATGAAATAGGCTAATCGATATTCTATTTAATCAGTGTTGTGTTTTCCAGAAATGTTGAACGTTTTAGAAAAGGTGCTCTATTCATTTTCACAGAAACGATTACATGTTCTCTATAGAGTACGAGGAACATGTCCGATTGCCTGCTTGAGTCATGTCCTGGCATGACTAAATAAAATCGTACGATGTCCCAACTTGTAACTTTACGTCAGAACTTGTGTAGGAATATGCCGGGGCATGTTACGATCTGCTCCAACATGTTAGAATAAGCCCGGGCTTGCTGCAACCATGCATTTAGGATGTTCGTATGTTAATCATGACTCAACTTGTCCTAACAATCATGTTTATAATTCTTACATTGCACATCATCCCAGTTCTCGGGTGTTTGAGTTACATCCCATTGACACACTGCCTCGTTTCTGGGTTGACAGACATGTGATTGTATGCTATTCTATTTTTCATTTAACTTTGAGATCACATTGGAGGAGGATGTGATATAAGATCCAGAAGTTTTTAATTGGGGAGAGGGATGTCTTATCAAATGGGTGGGGGAGAGGGAGGGGGGCAACCTTGGGGTCTAGTGGCGGATCCAGGGTGGGGGTAAAGGGGGTCCCAACAGTGGAGTCCCGTCTTTCCATTAGTCGACCCCCTCCCCCTTTCAAAATTCCTGGGTCCGCCACGGGGTCAATCAAAATTAATTTTCATGCAAAAACATGCCTCACATGCAGTGGAGGGCTTTACTCTGAGAATTAAATTTAGAAATGACAATATTCTCTGAAAAAATGTTATTTTATTAATTATATAACTATTAAGAACTACCTATTTTAGTAAGACTATGGATGTCTCATTTGAATATCGTTCATGGAATGGATAAAGAAATACATTGTAATCTTCGTATATTTTCACTGTACATTGAAGATGTAAATTTCATAGTCATCTGTAAATTTGTGCTGAATCACGTGATATGTATTATCCTATTTATATTACTTACGTTGGGGCATTTAATGTAGCTTTGGAGCCACTTGCCCCTGGTAACCAGTTCGAGTAGTATATCTTTATAGAAATCTTGGCGCTTTGCCCAGTCTACATCTCTCACCCCCGCCTCGGTAAAACTGAATGAACAAGTATAAACATGACGTCGAGGTAACTATACACGGTGTTTTCTCCCACTCAGTCTTCAATTGTGCGAAAAAATAAGTTGTGTATTTAAGAGATTTTTAATGCTGAATTTAGTTCTCTGTGAATGAACAGATGCGTGGATCACATGGTATGAAGGCAAACAGTCAGCGATCACTTCTCGGAAAGTATTAATGTTTGACGAAACACATCCTTTATCCTTACTTTTAAAAAGAGATATCCGTCTTGGCAAATATGATATGGCGGATTCCCCAGATTAAGGTGTATGATTTTCTTAAAGATATATTTTTTTAAATCTACTTCTTCGATGTCATTGTTTTCTCGCGAAAGCTACTCTCCTATAAGCACACGTTATCCAGAGGGCTTTTCGAAGTTGGATAACTTGCGCCCAATCCATTTCTTGAATGAATAAAATATGTTTCAATCAAACCCTCCTTAGATTTACGACTGAAAATCTGAAGGGAGTAACTTCTGTGTGAAGAGAATGTCTTTATGCCCAATCGTGGAGATACATATAGATGATAGAAACTGGTGTAGGAATCGATTACTGGATTAGAATTCCTTTTCGTAGGGATGAATAGAGAGTTTGTTGAAATGCATCATTATGATTTTACTGAACATATCATTTACGGAGGTTCAGCTTTTATAACTGAATCTTAAAATATGTTTTTTACAAAATGATACAACTCTTGTGAAGGGAACTTCTCTCATCAAGTATGCCAATATCATGATTAAAGTCATTGAAATACAGGGAGAGGTTTTATATAAGTGCTCAAGTCTAGAAATTATAAAAGATGCCTCGCCATTCGTTACCAGTCTTAGACATTACGTAATGGTTTCATCAATTGTGCCACGTTAGAGATGACATCGATTAGCAAAGTTTCCCTTTAAAGGTGCTGTAGCACTTATTTTGCAAATTTTATTTTTCAAATGTCCTCTACTCGGGTGGTTCACTTATTGAAAGGAAAGAATAGAGGGAAGGGGAGAGGGAAGGGGAGGTTCACGTAGTAGGTCCATCAAATGTACATGCAAAATTTAAAAAAAGGGGAAGGGGACCCCAGAACCCCCTATTGATCCGCCACTGGTTGAGCCAGATCAGATGCAGGTGATAAAGAAAGTCGCTTACGGAATCGTGATGTATATCACTGTATATACACACATGTATACAGGTACATATATAGGTATATAGGAGGGGCGGGTTCATACTGTGTGCAACCACGACCATGACTCACTGTTGTACTGTTAAAGTTTACCCCTGATTCAGATGTAGATAAACAAGTCATCCAGGTGTATTTACATACTTACCAGATACATCATCTATCTACCTGTCTGTACATGTTACTGGAGCTATGACGCACAGAGTATAATCACACAATATACTCTACCTATATATACCTATTATGTACTCACAAACATGTCTTGGATTGAAATAACAATGGTTATTAATGCTTTACTAAAACAAATTCAAACTTAAGAGGATGTACATATGTCAGTTATGTACATTAGCAGGCAAAAGAAAGTATACGTACAACAACTCAATAAATTTTCACCAACGAGTGATGGACACGACTGACTCGTACTTTTACCATGTCTAAAAGCAAGATTAACTTAGTTTGTAGATTTTTATCTTTCATCTGGAAAACACACGTTTGAAGAATCGTCGTTTTGGCATGTTTTATGACGTCCTATATACAGCAACGATACGACATCGATTTAAAGGGACACCGCGTAGAGGATAAATATGAAATCAGATGTATCTAGTTATTATCTACCTATATGCTGATTAACGTGTCCGCTAACGAGTCACAGACCCCGAATTTCAGACAATTGAAGTACTTGGTAGTAAAAACTATACTGCATGTAAACATTGAAGTGAAGCGTAAGTCATTAGCAGACACGCTAATCACCATAGGTAGATAAATCTGATCTCATTTTTCTCATCGACGCGGTGTCCCTTTAAAGTCCAAGCAGGTACCTTATGCCGACAACATCTCTCTGAACAATATGCATGACATGTATCAAATCTATTCACTCCAATAAGCAATAATAATACAGACACAGATACAGATACAGATACAGATGCAGATACAGATACAGATACAGATACAGATACAGATACAGATACAGATGCAGATACAGATACAGATACAGATACAGACACTGATACAGATACAGATACAGATACAGATACAGATGCAGATACAGATACAGATACAGATACAGATACAGATACAGATACAGATGCAGATACAGATAGAGACACAGATACAGATACAGATACAGATACAGATACAGATACAGACACAGATACAGATACATATACTGACACAGATACAGATACAGATACAGATACAGATACAGACACAGATACAGATACAGATACAGATACAGATACAGATACAGATACAGATACAGATACAGATGCAGATACAGATACAGATACAGATACAGATGCAGATACAGATACAGATACAGATACAGATACAGATACAGATACAGACACAGATACAGATACAGATACAGATACAGATACAGACACAGACACAGATGCAGATGCAGATGCAGATGCAGATACAGATACAGATACAGACACAGACACAGACACAGATGCAGATGCAGATGCAGATACAAATACAGATACAGATGCAGATACAGATACAGATACAGATGAAATTTGTGCATTTAGAGACATGGTGTAACTATGTATATCAGTCCTGTTCATCACTCGTTGATTAAAATATATTGCCTTGTTGTATGACAGTATAGCTATATATATACTTTCTTTTGCCCGCGAGTATATTCATGCTAAGTACATCACTGACTGTAAACTTGAAATTATCTGTGTGTCTCATCTATCTACAAATTCATAGAGAGAGGATTTAATAAATTATAGAACATAATTTCTTCATACAACATGGCTTTAAATATACATTTTGATGTGAAAGATTAACTACATTCATACAATTTTATTTTCAAATATGTAAATGGCTAAACCTTTAATTATGTGTGTACGTTGGTGTAAGTACATGAATTGAACAAGCATTTATTATGATACTGACAACATATTTGGTATGAGTTTATTCCACATTTGAATTAACCCTTCTTATCTATAAATTATAACGAGTCTAAATCGAGTATACCTTCAAATGGATTGACAAAGTCTGTTAACAACGTGCATTTATGACAATAGAGACGTTGTCAGTCCATGGAACCTGTTTCTGCAATCAATATTTTAACTGAATGAATATCCATATCAGTTGATGTACGCTGAAGATATAGAGATTATTACCCGAGGAAGTGTGTCATATGACTTTTACGAAACGAGTGTGAATTGTTGTATTGCCGATAGAGAGCGAGGGTTATACATAAATTTGCACGAGTTTCGTAAAAGTCATATGGCTAACTTTCGAGTGTAATAATTTCTTTATTACCCATTTTATTCCATTTGATTCGCGGTAAAATAGTCAGGAAACGGCCCACTTCCCTTGCGACGGCAAGCTATAGTGACGTCACGAACAATCATTTTATGACGTCACAGGCGACGTAATACGGGAAGCCGCGGTGAAACAATCGCTGCTAGGCAAACGTGATATGTGCACATGTGCTCATATCAAAAATATTAACTCGGTTATTTTCAACCATAAGGGTAATACATTTTCATATTGACTTCACTGTAAAGATCGCGTTTAGCAATTAAACACTATCGTTACATGTTTAATGCTGTACATGTTTAGGATAGTGCTTAATAGCTAAACACAAGAACGATATTACATCTGTTATTTATGGTTTTGTTTTGGTTTAAAAAAACTAAACTTAATCCTAAACGCGTGTCTTGTCTTGTTTTTTACGCGTTTATACCCCTAAACACGTTTAGCTACCTAAATGTGTTAAGGAATTGTTTAGTTTGCTAAGCACATTATTAAACGTGTTTATGTAACTAAAGGTGATTAGTTGCTAAACACATTCCTTAACACATTCATGTAGCTAAACGTGTTTAGGGGTATAAACGCGTAAAAAAAAACAAGACAAGATACGCGTTTAGTATTATGTTTACATCCTAAACACCATTTTTATAGTGTATATATTTAGTTGTCAAGTTATAAAATAGATTATAGGAACTATACAAATACATGTACATAAAAAAAAAAACATTTTGTCTGTCACAAGCGTTACATTTCTCTTGTTGTAGATATCTATAATTATAACTTTAACAGCAGTATATGGGACCACAATCCCTAACTTATTAATAATTATAACGTATATATCTCTCTGGGTTCTCCTTCAGATGTTTTTGTTAGGTGTAGATTTCTCCCACGGGGTTGTTGTATACGTGTAAATGATTACTTGCTGCTTGTATCGGACTCATGTACATTTCAGATCAGCATGTTGTTCCCATGTGACTATATGTACATTTCATCTCGTTGGACATCGTTTTATGTCCTGGCATGCTTTGCGGGTGGGATGGGCAGTTTCTGGTCAGTTAACTCTGCCCAGGTTTCGCGAGGTTGTGACAATGAAATCAACAACCTCGAACAGTTGTATATTTCTTTACAAGCCATCGTAACAATGGGAGGTATTTCACTTCATTTCAGAAAAACAGGTGTACCTTTCTTAAGAGGAGCAATAGACAAAAGTGGCCGCTTATAGCATTGTTTTCAAATCGGTTAGGTTTTTCACACTTATCTCGGTTATTGAATATATGTGTGAAGTTTTTAGCGTCACACAACAGCCACACGATAAAATGAGTTGCGCAAAATTGAACACAGATGGCACAATTATAAAACAAAACCACTCGTTTAATAAACTGACTTCAGATCAAAATGGTCGATGAAAGAGCAAAGAATCAAATTGACTTTCAATATGCATTTTCCAATACAGGTATGTACCTTTCCTATAACCTATCTTCACTATATGAAACGTGTTATTGTTAAGGTTCGCGATATAATGTAATATTTATAATATTTCTATTATAAATCATATCACACACTGGTACCAGCACGTGAGTAAGTGTGAGTTTTATCTTCTTAAAGTAATCTTTTAATATTATTTTACTTTATAACCAGTGCAATAACTTTATTACCGTAAATACCATGTTGTAATGTTAAATGGTAAAATTGGCGACTTTATATGTCACGCCATGGCCGAGGTGAGTTGTTACACCCCTCGGACACGCATTATCTTATTCTGACGTGTTTCTTATATATTACAGGAATAAACTCTTAAACCAACTGCATCGCCTCAGTCCACTCTTATTAACGGCCAGGACCCGCGACAAAACACAACAGGAATTTAGGACATACTTATGTCCATATGTGACTTTCCTTGCCTAGCATGTAAGTTACTTGAAAGTTCATTAAAATCCGTTTTAGCAGAATATTTTTCGATGTGATGGCACGTCATTGCTTCCATAGTCACACTACAGATATGACTATATCGAGATTTAAAGGCACTGTAGTACGTTTTTTGCATACTCTACTTGTTTTAAGTTGCCATTTATGATAAAGATATGGACATTTTAGTGTGACCACCTTAAATAATTGGAATTAAGAAAATGGATTCGCGTTACTCAAAAGAACCATGTATGCACATTATTTATTGGTTGAGGAGGATTGTTGTGCAAAATGTGAGATGTGTTTACCATTAGAATACGTAATACAGTCTGTTTGCCTTATTGCGTCCCTATCAAGTACAGCGTTTTGCTCAGCAGATTTCTCTTAACCAACAATAGTTCTTTATTGAAGATAGGAAGTGTTGTGGTTTGTTCCATAATTTGTGGTTCTTTTAATTCGACATGTCATTCTTCCGCATTGAAGATATAAAGTGTGGTGATTTATAAAATGCGTGCGTCCTTGTACACAGCACGGGGAAATGCAGTGAAGTAGAGCAACGGTTTCGTTTGGCTTGTTTTCCTGCAGTGAATATACAAGTTAAAGCGATTTGTTCATTTTCTGCTGGTGTCCTAGTCTACACTATAGACTCTGATAAAATATTGAAAAGGAGCCTCTGATTTTGTGAAAATTCCATTTCTTATAGCCTTAGTTTTCAATATTTAATAAAATGGTGATAGTTTCAGAATAAATACATTTTTAAGAGTCTGAGTGTAAATCTACCTGGGCCCTTATTCTCGGAAAGTTCGTAGCCCTACTAATTTCTTAAGTCCATTCTTAACACATGGGCTACGATCAAAGTTAAGAATTATTAAGGCTACGAACGTTTCGAGAACAAGAGCCATGGTCTACTACAAAATTATCAAAATAATATACAAATAATTACTGCAGCGTTGTAATTGGTTCAGTATGCAAGTGTTCATTTAGCCAAAACTATGTCTTGAAAATAACTATACTAAATTCAGCTTTGTGTTCATTTTCGCCTGGCGTACAACCTTCAGACTGCAGTGAAGATGTACGTAAATGTTAATAACGATATAAAATGCAACGGATTTTATTAATTCGCCGCAGTGTAGCTTTAAAAGCGGTTTTTCTGCAGTGGAGATATAAAGTGCAGCGGTTTGTTATTAACAGGTTGCAGCATGCTGACAGTCCCTGCAATAAATCTCATGTGACACAAGTGTGTCGGGACCACGGCACATTACATCACATCATGTCTACGTGAGAGGTGGGACGAGTTGCGCTTGACAAAGAAGAACGAAATAGACTTGCTTTAAGATTCTATTTTATAATGACGATGAAATTTATTTTTGATTATTTTATCGGATTACGATTATTTAATCAATCGTTAACTGACACTTGAAAATAAAATTTAAAATATTATTTTTTCGTTTAATCACACAGTATCCTTGGAAACATAGGCCTTTCTGGCTGAATCACATCGTTCTCTCATTGTGAGATTTAAGATGAACTTATTGTGAATTAATTGAATATGGATTTTAATATTAAGATAACTTGACAGAAGTCGAGACACTTGTTTTTATCATTTTTCCACAAAAGTAATTGACTATATATCATCTAATTCATTTCAATGGAATGCGCAATTTCATTCTTATCCAAACACTGTCAGGACAAATATATACAATTCATTTGTTTTAAATTATATTTCCGATTGATGACACGCATGTGTTAACAAGAGAACATCAATTGCGTTAATATAGATTTGTGATACACAATGTTGTCAATATCACGTTTATTTCATTTTCACTTTGTATCCATTGTCATATTTGTACTAGAAGCGTGTTGATCCATTAATTCCTTGTTCTAACCACATCACATGTTGCTAACGAGATTGACTGACAGCAATTTACATGATGTTATTGGTTATGTTGATGTCACAGCACGAACAGGACGTGCGCCGGGTCACGTGACAGGTGATAATTGCGGTATAACTCACGGAGGTGTCAACAGATGCGTGACAGTGCACGTGAAATGTTCAACAATGTGTAATGAGTGACAGTGAAATCTACACGCATTATGTAAACAGCACGAGAAAAGCGACGAGTCTGCAGAAAGAGACAGTCTGCGACAGAGGAGTGACCTAATAAACACTGTCCTGACTGAAATTAACACGCAGCCTTGAACTCAAGTGTCAGAGCAGAAAATACACACTTTATTAGCAACCCAACTCACCTCTTTGTTTCCTTAATGTGGGAAAACTTTTTAGCATTCGGGATCTGGTGCGTTTATATTAAAATATCATGTGAACAGTAAATACTTCGTTGATATAATGAATTATGTGGCTCCAATAACTGACAAATATGACTTTTGAATGAATGATAAATTCTTTATCATAAAATGTCATTTTTCATTCGTTTTGCGTTAAAATATTTGACGCAGTAATTTCAAAGTTGAAATTTTGTTCAAATGCGCGCAATGATATATGGAAATGAACACTGATTACTTTCATTTATATTTAATCATGACTTAAACTGTTTAATATCTCTTAAAATATACAATGATTTTCAAATTAAAGATAGTTAACCTTTCGATGACGAATTCGAAAGACATCTTATTCCTTGCGAATTCGAATTTAAGTCAGTTTAAGGCGAGTATATCCAACGTAGGGACGAGAGTTGCTTCCCTTCCCCTGGGGTGTAAATGGCGTCATGAAATGGTAGTTCACGTAAGCAGGTACATGGATGGAACCGTGAAACTGAGTGTAAGGTTAATGAACATGTGACTCAAACTGTGAGAACAATGGTTGGCTCGGTAGATTTCAACTCTCGATGAACTTGTTTTGGTGCTGCTTCATCATCACAAATGTTGCCAAACAAGTTTCTTGTTGAATGACGTCACAGACGACGAAATATGAAATCCGAGCAAAGCCATTGGCTGCAAAGTAAAAACTGAGTCAAATGTAGACATAACACATATGATGTATATGTCACTTGACACTCTCTCTCTCTCTCTCTCTCTCTCTCTCTCTCTCTCTCTCTCTCTCTCTCTCTCTCTCTCTCTCTCTCTCTCTCTCTCTCTCTCTCCGCTCGTATACTACCAAAGCATTAAATCGTTTAAATAACATGGTATTAAATGGATGATCGTTTAGTATCCTCTGTATGAAACATAACGTATATATTAATATTTGCAACTTTCTAATTCAATTTGGGAACATAGACTTATGCACTTGTTGATTCTGTACATAAACCCAAAGTTTTGATAAAAGAACATATCAGGTTGTGACAATACAAGCAAATATCCTCAGATAGGTTGCAACCACTTCAACTCGAATGCAAATAAATGTGATAAAGTGAGTTAATGTTTGAAAATTAACTGCCCGAATTCGTCCATCGCCACACGCACTCTCATCCACCCCTGAATCCCCTGTCATAAATAATAACTTGACAGAAATAACATACATGCACGACTAAAACAATATTTTTAAAGTTTTGGGTTTAATCAGAAACTGTCATCGCTGTAACGCTATCTTTGCGTCTGTCAGGGGGTGACAGCACTTATCAGCACAGCGGCAGATATTCCAGTGATTGATGTGCTCCCCTTGTCGCTCCACCAGATAGCAATGCACGAGGTGAAGTGAGATAGACGTATTTGACAGTTGGAAGTCAAAGATTTTTATATGATAAATATATGATTAAATCATTTAATTCGGTCCGTTTAGGATGACTATTGTATGTTGAAATTGTGTACAACTTAATAACTGAACTGAATTGGTTAAAATTGTTACTGAATCATATCGTTAATTGGTTATAAATTAAAATTTTAAATTAAGCATTCATGTTTAAGAAATGTATTTATTGAAATAGAAATAAAAATGAACTTATGAATATGTTGAATATATAAACGTCTGACCCAAAAGAAACATAAAAATTTCACCAAGTGATCGAGAAAACAAAATGACTAAAAATGAAAAAAAAAGTATTTTGTTAAATATTGAAAAGGAGCCTATGACAAATTGGATTTTCAACATTTCATAAAAGACTAATTTAACTTCTTTATGCTTTGTAATAAAATTATTACAATTCTTCTGAATCATTAAATTCTTTTTCATAAATTAAGTGACAGTTTGATGAAGATAACATGTCTTTCAGTCTTACACTTAGACTCTGAAAACATATTTATTCGTAAAAAATCACTATTTTATTTAATATTGAAAGGGAAAAAATTAGAAATAGGACAGAGGCTCGTTTTCAATATTCTTCAGAGTCTATAGGTGTCAGACTATGTCCTTACTTAAGGTCTCCCCCCCCCCCCCCCCCCCCCCCCAACCCCCTCCAAACCCCTCAATCAAACAACGCTGTCCTCAT
This sequence comes from Gibbula magus, assembly GCA_936450465.1. Lineage (NCBI taxonomy): Eukaryota > Metazoa > Mollusca > Gastropoda > Trochida > Trochidae > Gibbula > Gibbula magus. Next base: position 7,832,029 of record OW388293.1, read on the forward strand.
ATGTTTGAAATGGGGGAGGAAGTCGGCGTTTTCCTTTAAACATCACTAATGAAACATTTAATTAACACAGCGTGTGGAGGCAGGGTATTGCCATTAATTCATTTCGCTTCGGATGTCTTTGTTTGCGTAGAAGCACCAATTCTATATACATCCTTGGACATGTACCATTTGCACCCCGTGCAAACACACACTCAAATATTGGCATGATATGCTTAATGAAAGAGGCATGTTAACACCAAGAACAAATCGCCTCGTTCCTGTGCGATGTTTCGCGGAGGAATTGTACTCTCTTGCCGGGACTATTTGTCATGCGTGTTAAAGTCTACAGCGAACTGTTACTGAAGTAAACACTCCCGGGTAGCAGTAATTGGATTAAAAACGTTATTGCACGAACTTGGGGTGACTTTTAAACTTGCACTTTAAGAGAATACACACAAGTCATTGACGAGAAATGTGCCCCGGTGAAAGTTAAATTAGCTATTGACAAGACTTGGTTAGTTTTAGACCACTCGCCAACATCCTGTAGAAAAGTTAATTTGATGTGGATAACCTCCGACCTCTTCCATTGAATAAACTTCAATTTGTGTTTAATTTGCTTAATTTGGTTGAAATATATTTTTCTTTCAGGAGAGCATATTTGATATGACAAGATATTTAATTGCAGACATGAGGTTCTGTTAAGTATACTCATGTTACGACGAACATTTTAAATTTATAATTCTCACTTTTTTGAAAGCATTCTCTCAAATTAAATAACTGATATATGTCAACGTATTCAAAATAACATTTTGGATAAATTTAAAATAAATATCACTTACATCCTCATCAAATCTATATTGGTTTCGTTCATTCTGAAATCTTGAACATGCCAAAGACCCTTGTCCAGACTATGGGCGATAAAATGTCACATAAAATATCATTTCTATCAGTACAAATACATGTACCTATAATACAGCATCAGTAAATATGGGAGATTCCTCTCTGATGACTAGCTGCATCCCAAAAGTGTGTTCACCTACGTGTTCACCTACGTGTGTACCTTAGTGTAAATACCATGTAAATTTGCTTTCACTGTGACGTCAATTATGTGACATCAATTACAATGACAGCGAATTCACCTTTTACCATGTGTACAATAATCTTTCTCTTACGTACCATGTTATCGACAGTACAGTGGTTCATGTTTCTAACTGTGGCATAATGAAATACACGGAAGGGGGAAACATTTTACAATTCAAATTTCTTAAACTTTTAATTAAAAAGTATCCATGGCGATTACAAGAGAAACACAATCACAAATACAGTAAGGGGAAATGTATGATCATTGTTTGAAGCAAGTTAGTCACACTGAAAATTCTACAGATTATATATACAATAAACTACCGGGCAAAAGAAAGTACTCTCATCAGTTGGTTTCGATTAATTCAATATTGAAAAGAAATCAGATGCATTTGACTATACAACAATACTAATCTGCTGTATAAATTCATGAATGAATTATTTGGTCAGTTTTAGATTACTACATCGAAAGCATGATATATTTGCAATTGAAATCTTACATACGATACAATCAACATTATATAGTGCAGTAATATTTTTTGCCTGGCAGTTTTTAAACTATAGTTTTGAAAAGTTTGATCCCTGATTAATTCAAAGAGTGGCTAAAACTGTTACGATTTACTATTAAGTAGAAACTTTGAGTATGTTATGGAAAATTCAACAACCTTTTTCCGAAGCAAAAATGCAAAATGACCGATTTCGTTTTGGCATTGATACGATGCTTTCACGACATCCCATACTGCATGATATTTGCACTAAGAATCACAAGTAGGTGAACAAACTTTCGGGCTGCAGCTGCACATAAGCAAAGGGCAGAATACCTTTGAACCGGAAGCAAGATGTCCTCAACAAATGTCTACCTACAACCCGTTACACGAGGTAGACGCATTACCAAGTCCAGACTTCACATCCCCCACCAAATCTCAGCTCTAGCCCAGACTAACACATCCTCCTTCAAATCCAGGCTCTTGGCACGGACTAGTCTTCGCTTCATCTCCTAATCCGGAAAATCCACAGCCGTAGCATCTCCGTAAACCTAGCATCTCTTCAAAACAAACAAAAAATCTGAAATATTCCAAACCTGTTCCTGATCGTTCAGCAAATTAAATTTCCAAACATATGGTTGGTCGTCAAAATTTTTTATTGTCAAAATGACCCCCAGTTTTCTTTGAGGGTCGGGGGAGATCAAAGGAGGGCCGGGAGATGCAAACAGATGCACTGCTTTGCATAACGCTTAGCACCACCGCTAGTTTATACTGCGATCGTGCGCGTTAGCAAGGGTTTAGACAATAGTGGCTATATTCCAATGCTAAACGCCAGGGTAAAGAGCGTGCTTGAAGAATGTGTTGATAGTGGATTATCAGCTTCCACGCCGTCCAACACTTGAAAGGTCCTCTTGGGTCATAGAGATTTTCAAAAAGGGAAAACCGTTGGGGAAAAAGTCCAAGGGTCTTTGCATCATGGTAAAACTTAACAGACAGTGTTTTGTTCTGTTTTGTTGTAAGGAGTATCTTGGAATGTCATGGCAAATTTTTCAGCATTACGCAGTACTGTTAGATAATACTGAATACGCAAGGGCGTACTATGTCGTGTTTTGACTCGGTTTAAGTGAAATTGCATGACGTCTTCAAATTTCTCCGTGAACTGCGCCTAATTCGTGGATTTATTACAAAGGTTTGATGCTTGACATATTGATAGAACTTTCAGAAAGTCACGGATATTGTACATTTGATATGAATATTTCAAAACCACTTAAACCTTTAAAATGTGTTCTTTGTCCAATGATTCTTATGTTTCAATGTAAATATGTTTTTCTGTGTTTATAACAAATGTTTTATATCAAGATTTGGGTTGAACCATCAGAATGTCACGGATATCGTTGTTCGTTTCAAGTTGACATTTTGAAAAATACATCATAACCTTGTCTACAATGTTCCTCATTTTTATTTAAAAAAGTAGTTTGACACGAGCTCATTGATATGAAGAAAAGGATAGGCTCCCATGTGTTTGCGTTCAACCGGAAAGAGAGATAAAGAAAATATTTATCATGTCATAAAATTATAAAACTTATTTTTAAACATGTTCGTTTTATTCCATTGTCTTCGATTTATCAAGTTATGCTTCTAGCAACTCATGTTCTTGGTGTCAGGGTTTATTCCAGGAGCATAGTATAGCTTGGCATAGAGAAGGCATGTATTGCAAACGTGTAGCAGAAGATTCTTCAGATAAGATAGATATACCTTCAACTTCACCTACTTGTTTATCTTTCTGAAAATATCGTGTAACTTTTCTATCATTGTAACATCAATTTAATTACACCAATTACAATGACAATGAATCACCCTTTATCCATATGTAAAATAATCATTCTCAAAATGTAGAAATTTGAATTTCATTAATTTTCGATAAAAGTTCCCTTATGGGTTAAACGAGAACAAACTCATCACAAATACCGTGATTGAATGAGTATATATAACGAGTTAATGCACGATGCATGTTTAATTTTCATTTACTGGATATTTGGATATTTCACAGAAGAAAATAAACAATGTATTTTTGACCCCTGGTAATACAAACACATAATTCCGGAAAGAATCTCATTCATATAAATCTGAAAAAATGAAACGTATACAACGAATTGATTCAATTGATACCTAAAAATTACAATTATATTGTGTCATGAAGATGATATAGTTAAAACCATTTTGTAAGTATGTATTCCTCCAGCGAAAAATACATAATTGACACATGCAATATCTGAAATGCGTGAACATTTATCAAAACACATGTAACAAATGAAATGATAAATTAACTTAAAGAAATCGAAGGAACCAATCAGTGACAACACTCATATAAATTAACTACATGTCCTCTCAAATCTTTAGCATCTGTTTGTCAAGTATATGAAAGGAACAGTAGCACGTTTTTTCGCTCAAATAAGTCGATGAAATGTATTTGAAAAATAATGTCACCAATAGTAAAACACCCTTCTCTCTCTTCGGAATATATTGTATTCTGTACATGGGTGTTTTATTCAAATATTATGCTGTCGGTTATCCTTGCATGGTACTGAAACTGAAACTGAAACTGATAAAATATAGAATTTAAATTTAATTTTTCGGAAAGTTATATTACATGTCTTTAGCTAATATAATGCTTCATTACATGTTCCATCAAGTCTGTCTAGTACAACAGTTGTACCAAATTCCATAACGTTTCAACCATAACTCATGCAATTACATTTTCCTATACTTGGTAAATAATCATTATTTACTTTGACGGAGAAAACGCATTAGCAATTCACACATAAATAGTCATGATTTTAATCAGAATTTGAAGTACCATTTCCTGTAAACAAAAACATGTAGTTTCCCAAAGAACATTCTAAAATCATTTCTGGATCAATCGTTGTGTTTATTTGTGTATTTCATATAACGACTTGCGCCGTGGCTTATGCAAGAGATTTCACAGAAGCGTTTCGCTATTTCCAAGACATTTCGTTTCCTGTCTCCTGTTTACCGAGCAAAGTGATTTTATTGTATTTCTTTAAAAAAAGACCCGCCTTGATTGACAGTCTAAATATATTCCTGCCAGGGAAAGCTCGTCAATTAACATAGGAGCCCCCAACTCCTTGGTCTGTGTACATTTCGTTTGGAAATACACACCACATTGCATGTATATTGACGACTCACACACGTGTTGTTTGAATGTCGAGCTGACCACTCCAAAAGAGCAAAAGTGGCAGCAGTTTAACGCATCGATAACACTGTTTTGCTTCCATTGCTACTGTTATGAGGCAAGTCACAATTGCTTCTGTCGGCTGAAGCAAGCATTGTGTCAGCCTGAGGTCATTTGAAATGTAAACAAGTAACTGTTACGTTGGCGAAGGTTAAACATTTACCCCGCCAACAATTGCTTGTCACAATGTGGATTTAGACTCTGTCTTAAATATTGGCAACTGTTCAAGTTAAATTTAAATCCGAGGGCAAAGGATGTTAGTTTCAAATATGCACTCGGTTGATTGTTGTGTCATGGTCATTCGAGTGGTCATTCCAGTGGTCAGCTTCCCGTTATTGACCATTATTAAAGTCATATATGATGAACATGGGATATGCACATTCATGTTCACAAGGGCTCCATGTTGTGTACATGTATCATTGATTTCAGTTCAGCTTTTTTCCCACACTGCATGTTCTGACAACGTCGCATTATTCTTATGTTTGTATAGGCTTCTGGCGAATTTGGAAACCGTGTTTGTTTTTATTGTTTATACAAACAGAGAAATTAAAGTCAATCAATTCTGTGTGTTGTTCCCATAAATGCTTTCACTTAGATTCCATGATGGTTTAGGTACTGAGTTTGAAATTGGAAGTGCTTATTTTAAAAAAAATTGTAATAATGTATGTGAATAAAAAGCAATAATTTGAATGAATGTTATTGTTATTTGTATACATGAATGAATGAGTGTGAATGTTTATAGCAACAAGTTCCACATAATTTTACTCATATAAGAAGAAAACAATAAATCACTTAATAAACAATTGGAAATAATGATTGGTATTTAAGGTGAATGAAATATGGATAGTGTGGTAGTACACGATGTTGTAGGACTAATGTAACTTCTTGGACTTTAAATCGATGAAGCATCGTTGCTGCAGGATCTCATAAAACATGATGAATTAACTATAAACTATAATCGATATATTTCAGTCGTATCTATCCCTCGTTGGTATCGTTTCTTTTTTCTTAGACTCTAAAAAAAATGAAAAATATTGAAAGTGAGCGTTTTCTGAAAACCCCATTTCTTACGGTCTCCCTTCAATATTCAATAACATTGATATTTTCAGAATAGATACTTTTTTCAGAGTGTGAGTGTAAGAATATCGTTTCTTTTGCCTTTGTGTCTATAGACGATCTGTTAATCTTTGACTTAATGTGGTTTCTGTTCATTAATACTGAGTCTAAGAACAGGTCAATTGTTCAATTTCAACAGGAAGACATTCTACCTCAGGATGTCATGTTTCAAGCATGTACTGGTGTTGAGCGTAAACATATATTTATCATAATGAATAGGGTAAAACTTACGTGCTTTTTACGGAAATACATCCTTATTGTCAATTTAACAGCGTATTACCCTCAGATAAAAACGGGTGTCATATTTCGATATCCTTTAGACCTCACAGGTGGATTTTTACGACCCCCCACAATGAACGCAAATTCCAAAACACTTTTGAATAATCGCACATTCACAAAGTTAGCTAAGATGCAGGGTCTTATAGGATAAGGGAGTGGCCCCAAATGCAAGCACGCGTATTCTCGTGTGTGGTAAGAAGAGATAATGCTGTGGGTATTTTTTACTCAAGACAAAAAAACATAAAATGAAATAATAGAGCCGTGGGCTCTGTAGCTCATAAGGACTTCATTGATTTGTTATCTAAGTTGAATATCTAAGTTATCTCAGGTTATAAATTGATAGGCTTTTAGATTTTGACCGACATGTGATTGTGTCACCAAATCTACAATTTAGAATCACCTTTGGCTAAGGAGTCTGTACACAACAGTTCAGCTTTCTAGAGCTTTTCATACCGAAGAAGAGGATGAAAATAGGTTTTTAGGTCGTGACCCCTGTGGCCCATATATGGGGCCACAGGGTCACGACATTTACAATTTAGATTCCCCTTTGACCAAGGAGTATGTACACAAAAGTTTAGCTCCCTAGAGAAAACGGTTCTAGAGAAGAAGACGAAAAGCGACGGACGGATGTATGGACGGACGGATGGAAGGACGGATGGAAGGACGGACGGATCGACGGACGGACGGACGGACGCCAGACGCCATGCCATTCCTCTCAGGCATAATGAGCTAAAATGAATGTCAGTTCTTCTCAACTGCATTTCTTAACGTTTCTCTCCTGCTTGTTGACATATTCAATTGTTCATGTAAAAACAAGGCTTATGACACACCATATCTCACGGTGTCAGACTGGATTTTAAGTCTGCATTATTTTACTTCATTTGTAATACTCGTGTTAGTTTATCATTTACTTCATGACCTATTCTATTGGTGATACAGATTTGACTTGTTCATTATTTCGCCTCACTAGCAATATTATTGTACGATGATCATGCCCTCACATAAGTGATACCTATTTGACTTTTTCATTCGAAATTGATTAGTTTGCTTCTCTGGTTATACTTTGTCAGTTGATCATTGCTTCATCACCACTATTGGTGTTACACATTTGGTAACAGATTTCATTCTTTTGCTTCACTGGCAGATTAATTTGCTTCATTTTGTCTACTTACCATAAACTTCGAATTGAAGGTTTATATTAATTCTGAATTTGATACATAAGTACATACTGCTAATTTGTCTGGTCATTGCTTTTACAAACTAATTTCTCATGCAGTTGCTATTTAATTTAACCTATATTTTGGCAAATAACCATCGATTTAGTTTGCAGTTTTTTCTATCAGCTTTTCTGGTTCATTGACGCCTAGGTAACAAGTTTGGCTATTGAAGTGCTTATATTTTCCTAAAATCTTTTATGCTAATAATGTCTACATTTGAAGAAAATATTAGTTATGCACGTATAAAGAGAGGATATTTTTGAATAACTGCTCGCCCGTGTAAGATACCGCAGTGTTATATTTATACGGCATTATTAAACTAGTTTAATACCTTTGTAAGTATGACGTCACAATAGTGTGCACATGACTTGTGGAAATCAGCATGCTGTCAGCAACTTCACTTGATGAATTTGGGCACGGAATGAATAGATGACTAAATTGCCTTCGTTTATTATTAAACTCGTGAATGGTATGGTATCAAGCACGCTTTTGCCCCTTTAATACCAAATCATTAACTTGTTTGATAAAAACGGTATTAGATTTGGGCTCATAAATTTGAGGAACATTTGTATTTTACCTGCCGGAAACTATGGGCTCGGAGACGAAGCCCCTTGAAACCTATTTTTTTTATTTCGAGGATGGATTCCTTTAAAACGGCTCTTCATATCCTTTCAAAATCTCATTAAGTGTTTCGTGTAATAGACACGTTTATGACTCAGCAGATTATCTCATATTAGATCACGTGACAATAATCAACACCGTGGTTAAACTGTTATAACACACAATCTCTAGTCTACAAACCGCTTCACCTAACTACCGCTTTACTGGTTACAAATTAGCCACCGCTTTCTTTGTAATGGAGTCAGCCAAGCTGAAAATGAGAAATGTCACCATAGTATCTTTTGCCGTTTTTATGGATTCAAACTCGAACTTAACCTCAACTTCTAAGCTTTCTGTGTTCGGATAAGTTTCCGTCGTGTTTTTATTTCATTGGGAGAGTTTAACGAGGTAGAAGAAGTGATTAGTGTCGCGCTAAATTGAATTGAAAAGTTGACGTAGATTTTACACACGTTTGGGTATACACCAGAAGTGACTGAAACGATTTTCGTCTTGAAATGAAAACTTGGTGTAGCTTTTGAGCAAAGAGAAAGATATTCACGAAAGAGTATTAAAGTATGATGACAAATACTTAGCTACAAGTCATGTATATAAGTAGTGTTCCGGGACCAGTTTGAATCATCATCGTTGTTTTTCATATAGATCGTAGAAGGGATGGGGTGTCACATGTAGAATGTGGGGGAATCGGGATCCGCCACTGTTTTCGCGGTTTTTTTTCTTAAGCGTAAGTGCAGCGCAAGTTTTTCGTTTATTTTGTTAATCAAAAGTGTTTTACCGTTTTATAATATATGCTTAGAAATGCAACCCTATACATTTTACTTATGGGAATTTTGATCGCGACTGAACTGTATCTAGGGAATTTTTATCAACATCATTCAGACACTTCACAGATCAAGACTCCTGACGACTGCCGGTATATTATAGACATTTGTAAATCTCTATTGGTGTATTTGTGACCCTATTATATCTCCAATGTATCGTTTATGAAAATATGTATTGTTAATCTGATTCATTGTTTCTTTTAGTCAATATAATTTGAATAATATATATGATTGTTTGTTTTCATTTGTTGGTTTCCTCTGGGGACGTAATTTTAAGTTGTTAATCGTAACACTATCAACACAAATTAAAGAAAGTTATAAATATCCGAAGCTTGTTTACTTGTATCAACGATTCTTTATACACTGTAAAAATGTTGTGTAGGATGTAAACATAATACTAGGCGCGTATCTTGTCCTGTGTTTTTTTTACACGTTTAGACCCCTAAACACGTTTAGCTACATGAATGTGTTTAGGAATGTGTTTAGCAACTAATCACGTTTAGCTACATAAACACGTTTAATAATGTGCTTAGCAACTAAACACATTCCTTAACACATTTAGGTAGCTATACGTGTTTAGGGGTCTAAACGTGTAAAAAAAACAGGACAAGATACGCGCTTAGTATTATGTTTAGCTTTCAACCAAAACAAAACCATACAATCCAACACGCCTGAAAATGAAAGCATTGCAAATGTACAAAATATTTTAATCAATGAAGACCAATTGTATATCTTGTAAATTAAAATGCTAGATCAAATCACCAGTGGCTGTTGAAAACAGTTACAAGTTTCAATGTTACACAGTCATCGTCAACACATTCTACTACTAATGTAGTACTACTATCAAATCGTTCAAACAAGACATACATTTGGTCTGCATTAACCTCTTTTAAGAAAATAATGACTCAAAATAGGAATTCCTAGAAAAGGTTTATTAAAAATTATGGATAAAATAACCATATACACCAAGAACACTCCTCCAAATTACCAAATATTGTATTTATAAGAAAATCATTATTCTCATAATATACATGGATAAAAGGTATGTAAAGATAAAATATGTATATGCCTGGACAATGTTCACTTGGCAGTTACATTTTCAGACACAAATATTTTAAAATTGGTTTTAGAATCAAGGCAATATAGCGACATTGTTTAACAAATGATTTTCTGTACATGAATTAATAACTAAATAAATCCTTTAAAATAGGTTTGGGTGCTTTCTGGATTTTTTCCAACATAACATTTTTCAAAACAAGTTTTTTGTAGTTTACTCCCTTTAAAACATCTGTATTAAATCCAAGGATTTGGAAGGTATTTGAGATTCAGGAAGGTCGTTTGTAAACTGCATTTTATTTCATTTGGCATCCTTCACCTGTAACATGAATGAAGAAACTTTTAGTTTACCTTCGTAATGCAACATGACAAAAAAATTACACATTTTATGAACATATCGTGTCTCCTGAAAACAGTTTTATAAAGGAAGTAAAGTGAAACATGTCATAGAGTAACTCATTTGGGTCTATATCAAATCCAGTGATGAAATCAGTTAAAAAAAACTTTAATGTATTTTAGTGGGACTTCAACGTTTTGTAATAACTGATTCTGTCAGTTCTTGTTTCCTACAAAAAGGGCAAAAATTAGTATAAAAAAGTCAGAATAAAATGGCAGATACAAGCAAATCTTTTACCAAAGCACATTTATACAATAGTTGGTCTTTATAATGAAAAGTAATAGTCTATAGTCTCTTCATTTGTGAAAGTCCTTACATAAAGGAATTTAGTTTAATATTTACTCACTACAACTGAGCGAATGCTTACAGTTTCTCCTATTTCTCCATCACAGCATCGTTCTTGTCAAGGCAGAGTGTCATCAGGAAAACTTCTTCTCCAACTGCATATCATAGATACATCTAAATACACTGGTCTGGTCCTAAATGAGCTATATGAGCATCAACCAAGTATTTAATGAACATATTGTCATATGCTTCTTTCAGAACTTATTTAGTAAATACAATTGTTAAACGTCTATACCCTTATTACACATCTTAATTCAAGTAATTCAACACAAGCAGTTACACTAATAAACCCTCACTACACTGGAATGTGACAGTAACATGTGGTTTATGGATATTACTTTATTTTAGATCTATACACATTATCACAACCCTCATATATATCATTTATATAAATAACAAACATTACTGACATATCTATGTTACTGTTGGTGCTAAGCATATAATATACTTACGTTAAATGACTTGTTTCAAACTCCTTTGACAAATGAAAACAACATAGAAAGCAATCGGACGACGTTGTGAAATCTCAAATGAACCTACCTTACAAAGTCTTGGTTGGAACCATACTTGTGTCGTTCAGGGAACATAGAGACATATATTCGCAGTAGCATCAACTTTAGTCTTCATGTGCACTTCGAATGACCAGAAACGTGTGCATCAACAACGTGTAAATAGACAAGAGGATGCTGGCGAAATATGGCGGCCACAGGGATACACATCTGTTCTTGATTAACTCTCCCGCCCAAACTGACCAATGTAATCCGACCCATTGGGGAAATTCTCAAACATGTTTAGGAAAGTGTTTAGCCACTGGTGCAATGTCTGTCTAAACACGTTTAGAAATGTGTTTAAAAGCTATTCATGTTTTAATAACAGATCTTGTGTTTAGCTATTAAGCACTATCCTAAACATGTATAGCATTAAACATGTAACGGTGGTGTTTAATTGCTAAACGCGATTTTTACAGTGTATCTTTTATATATTTGACAGACTTACAACATCATGCATGGACTGTTATATTCAGTCAATCCTTGAAATATATCATTGTATAATAGCACAATGGTAACTGAAGCGTAGCATAAATATATATTAAACATTCTCTCCCAACAGAGGTTACTCCATTCAGTTCCTCCATCGTAACCCCTGTTCATATGGAACACTTTCTTGACTAGAAATAGAGAATTCCGATTAGTTGCATCAAAAGTTATTTGTGCAATCGGCGACCTTCAAAATGACCTTCCGTAATTGTAGAAATGACTATAGTTGCTACATCTGTGAAGATGTTTGGACAAAACTAAGGACGTTACCAGAGTTGCAAACTTCCACCGCTAGGGGATTTTGCGAGAATTGTGAAATATAACCCATACGCATCAGAAGCTACGATGGAAGACTTGAGGGTCGTACCTCAGAGTCAGTGGATAGAGAATGACATACTACATTCATTTGTATCTACCGGATGCAAAAACCTGAAAGAGAAGAAAAAAAACAGTAAATTAACCATCACATGAGATATGCATGAATACACTTTGAATGAATCTATTAACTCTTGATATTCAAAACCTTTGCAATGGTATCCTAATCTAACTACGCTATCCACACACTTGCATACATTCGTACAATTCTCAGCCCAGCTGTCTGAATACCATCTTCTGTGTATGAACGTTTGTCTTTAACATCAAAGAACATAAAAAATATCAATATTAAAGTACTCTTCACGTTGTTTGGTCAATAAGCTGATTCTTTGACCACAACAACTGACCACTGTTTGATCTGAGATTAATAAAAACCCGGGTTGATTATCTGATATGATTGCATCGGTTCAACGATTGTGAATGGTCAGACTTCATCGGTTCAATGATTGTGTATGATACGGTTTCACTACCGGATTAAATATGTTTATCGGTTGAATGGTGGTGAAAGATAGAATAACACATCGCATCGATAAACGGGAGGGGTCATCCTCTTTGATGAACTTAACATTATTATATTTATGACCGAGAGTAATTAGCGAGGTTGTTTGATGATTAAGTCCGTGCTTTTTAGCTTACATTGAGATCTTTGATAAGCTTTGAAATTAAGATGATGAAGAATGAAGAACCATTTTATGGATATACAACTTCTTTGTTCTATGTAGTCGACATTTCGACAAAAACTGGTGTCCAAAAGACATGCATGTCGGCAGAAATACAACTGCAATCGCTATTTCAAAGGTCTTTTTCTTTTGGGGGGGGGGGGGGGGGGGGGGATATGAGCTGTTAGATGTGATGTCACAGAAGGCACGATACATTATACAAGACCTACATCCAAGCTTGAAAGGCTCAATACATCAAATCAATTCTCTCTAAACCACTAGGAAAACAAAACATATTCCAAAAATAAAATTAAAATATTGATAGGGCCTTAATCTAACTAAGGCATATTCCAAATTTCAAAACTAGCCTCCAACCATCTAAAATCACAAATTTCGGATACATAGTAGCGCAGCGTATCTGGCCCAGGGAACCAGGATGAGGTCCGAATGGCCCTAGTGTGAATCAGCTCAGCTGGAAGCGCTCGTAAAATCTGCAACATAAGTAAATGCAAGACGTGTCTCTTTCCATAATTGAGGGCCTAGTTTGAAGTGGAGATATTGTGAATGAGATACTATTGCCTTAACGCTCTTATAAATGCAGGGGTCCGTTTTGCAGAATTGGTTATGAGAACAGTTCAGGAAATAAAATTTATTTAAATCAAACCAAAAACAGTTTTAAAAATGTACCTCACTTAAACAGTCGGCAAACGTTCAATAAGCCAATCACTTCCTGACACGTAAAGCGACTTTCTCGTTAATGTTACTGTTCACGTTTTTGACGACTTGTGGCGTGCCCCTAATTGAATTGAAAAAGGAAAAACATAAATGTTCTTATATGTTTTGATACTCATAACTCCTCGTGTTATCATGTCTCATGTTTAATTTTACATTATGAAAATCAACGTGAAGCAGTTTGAAAGCATGACAAGTTGTATTAATATGATATCATGAGAAGAAATATGAATATTCCATCAAAGGGTCCATTAATTTATATTCAGAAAATGTATATTATCGGATCGTTAAACTATCTTTTTGACACAAGATTGTGTCATGCGTCTTGAACGGTGAAAAAAAGATGAAAAGAAGAGGGGCTATCTTAAATCATTTCAGGCATAAAATTATGTTTATTAGTTTATTTCTTGCCCATTGGTTTTGTGTGTTTATGTCCATACTTAATGATCCGGAACTCGAATTATCATTAATTTTGCATCATAAATTTCCATCATTTATACCCTTGAAACTCACAAGCATGTGGACAATCGCTTATGGTCGTTTATCGCCGACATAAAACTTATAAACTTTATCATCCACAATTACCCTAGCCTCTCAAACATATGAGGAGATTAATAACGCTCATGGTGATCATATACCCGCAATTATTAGGAATAAAGCTTCATAAAGTTTATCACGCACAATTATCCTTGAAAATCATAAGAATGTGAATAATAACTTAAAGTCCCCCTTCATGCATGCAATTATGGAGCATAAACTTCATAAAGTTTATAGCTTTAAGATATCTTGGACGGAAAGTGGGGTATAATTTATGTTTCCAGTTTCGCACAATGCACCCCCCATCTTGTGATTAAACGAGACTTATCGGTGATGATTCAGACTCTCAATTGTTCACCAACCTGATCGTGCAAGTGTTTAAAGTGTTACATTCAGTGAGTCACACGATTCTAAACATTTCAGGCTTACACAAATACTATGCTATTTGATAGTTTTATACGATTTGTAAGGACAAGTGGGCAGTAAACCCATTCACAATTATATCATATTTTGTGAATAAAATATGTATAAAGTTAATATAGTCATATTTTTTTAATAAAATATATATAAAGTTAATGTAGTCATATTTTGTGAATAAAATGTGTATAAAGTTAATATAGTTGTAAGATACATACATCCCAAAACTTCCCATTTCACAAGTACTCAAATGATAAGGTAAAGTTTATATATTAGGTAATTTGAAGCAAAAAGAAGCATTCACAATTTCATAAATCAGGGATTGTTACTTTTAATCTGTGCGTTTGTTTGTTGAAATCTCTGTTTAATTGTATTGGAGTTTTTTACATTTAGGTTATACGTTGATAATATATGGATATGTTGTTACTGAAATATATTGCGAACATAATAAGTCTTCTTGGATAATTCGTTGATGCATCATTGCGGAATAGTACTTTATAAATAAAACTTATTTCACTCTCCTATCTCGCCTAGTTACTTCATAAACTAACAGATTTATTTCAGAAATGTTGACGTTGTTGAATTGATAAATAAGAGTCACAGTCATAAAGAAGATATAATTTATGAAATAATTGAAGAATTCGAACTACAAATTTCAATCGTTACACATTTTCCTCGTTTACAATTGTCCAGCCATATACGCTCGCACGCGTACTATGGGAACGCGCGAATGAGATCTATAGCATTTTAAATAATATCATCTGAATTTCACGAAACTGTGCTGAGGAGATCAAAGTTAATGATGACAATTCCCATAGTGAAACCATACGCGTGCCTTTTAAGTATGTATTGTTTGGATTGAAGAGTGCAGTTTAGAACAATTGCATGTTCAGAACTAAAAGCCAATTAAAGAAATTCATTTTATCGTGTTCACGATAACTGACCCATGAAAGAGCCTCAATGACCACAATTTTATGCGGAGAGATGGTCAATCGGTCAGATCGTTATATAGATTACGCTTAAAGAGTTTAGTTTTTAGCGAACACTTAACAGTTCTTTGAAGTTAATTTGAACTTTGCGTGTTGTTCGCTGAAACTACCTTTTCCTTTTCAAAGTCATATACTAATTATATGACCTACTTATATGACAGGTGGTTTGAAGTCGTTTACACAATTGCGAGGACAAATGTCCATTTGTACTTAATGGATAATGTATCATATGAAACGTCTTTATTTCGTTTGCCATGAATAGATTTGCACTCAACGATAAGTCAACGGATAATAGCAAACGACTATTTCAACTACAATAAAATGTATCCAAATCATATACAAACATGTACCTATATGCGATTCTTTTCAAAACAACGTTCGTAAACATGCCGAAATGTGGTTTATTATTCATACATGACTTGCGAATACCTGTTGGTTAATTAGACAGGTAAATTACAGTGTTGTGGTATAGACACGCGCCCTCCATTGAGAACCGATTGGTGTAATTACAGGGGGAGTTGAGTTTTGTACTGAAAGACCGGGTTCAGGAGGTACTAAGAGAGATAAGTATATATCTACTACTTATATATAATAAATACTAAATATGTGATTTGTCAGAAACCGACGCTATCTCACTGGCCTAGATTTGGAGTCGACTGGAGTTGTTGTGTTGATGTTTATCAGCTTATATAAAGTTGGTATTGTGTTCGACATCCATACATCATGGATTATATTACATCCCTCCGCATCACTGTTTGGTGCTTTTCAAATGTTCATGTAAATAAATGAGGCATTTCGAGAATTTATGGTGTTTAATGAGGTACGTTATGTATACGTTTGTTGTATACATTCTGTGTAATAGTAGAGCATATATTTGTCCATATTTATATTTATGATAATCAGATTAAAATTAAAATTAATTGCACATTAATAATGTTGAGATGTCGACTAGCTCACTTTTTATTGACATTTATCAGTTTAAATGTAAAAGTTTGTAATAAACGTGTGATTTTTTGTGTCACTCTTTGGTCGTCGCTCTTTGGTTATATTCATAATCCTAATCATAATCTAATCATAATTCCTTATCACTTAATACTAATGATAATAACACTTTATTGTCCGTAATACAATGTACATTAGAAATTCGGTTTGTGCATTTTGCACCCGGCAGTCACAGTACAGCGCGTTGTTCTGTCAAGCAAGGAAGCAACAGCTCCCATTTAATAACGTATTTTGGTATGACGCGACCGGGAATCAAACCCCGATCTTCCGGGTGATGAGCGGACACTCTACCAACTGAGCTACATTTATAAATAAACCTGGATTAACTTTTAATACGAGTCCTGTCCACGACAATGTATGAAATAAAAGCCTTGATACAGTCTAGGTCTCGACTCTCCAAGTGTCTTCTTCAGACCCGAGAGGGAAATATAATTTATGACCAGTCTAGAAAATTATCGCAAGTCTAGATCACCCAGATCTAGGGAGAAATCAAGGCATATTCGGTACTCCTAACTATTTGTTCGTAAAATATTGTTGTTGCTAAGGAAAAACTTATTTCTGAGTCTAAATGTTATTCTAGACTCAAGGTTATGCATATGAAATTGAAAGACCAAGCCCATGAAATTTGAAAATTATTTTTTATGAAAAAAAAATATATTTTATAGTTTTAATTTTAGTGTTTAGTTGTTCCTTCGTTAACTAGTTCTACTTCTGTCAAGTCCATAACATGTTCTCATGCCTATACAATTACTCAGTTCGAAACAAATGCGTTTGTCTATTAAGGATATTTCCCATATACACATGGTATGACTATAAGGATATTCACCTTATACACATATGTGTGACTACAAAGATATTACCCAATATGTTTATGGCTATAAGGATATGTCCTTAATTTTGAATATATATTTAGTGTGTTCTTGTTTATAAACATATATATATAGAGAGAAACGACTCATTTTTATGTTTGTATATGTATATATATATATATATATATATATATATATATATATATATATATATATATATATATATATATATATACTACTAATAATAATAATCCATATATCACGTGAAGTAAGGTTATATATAGAAAAGAGTAAACATCAGATGGTTTTGACTGGATCAATCTTCTTTAATACAATACGATGAGCTTATTTCGACCAGTATATCGGTCTTTTCAAGTATATTCATACCAACAATATTACCAACATGTACAGTGTATTATTACCCACAAGAGTACATGGACATTACGCAGTTACGTCAAGCGGGGGAGGGCACTGAAAATTTTGGAATCTGTTTTTCTCTTTCAAAAGACGAGTGTGAAATGAGAACTAAACCCATTGAGACACACGCCTCATTAGGAAGTAAGGGGGACAGTTTAAAGGCACACTTCCGCTGAGTCTCATTCATGCCATTGAGCGATCCTAAACATTGTCTTTTATACCAGGGACAATAAAGCGTGGTCTATGCTATACAAATCATACATGTAAATAGTTGGACTAGTATATTTTTTCAAAAGTATAATCGTCGTAATTTAGACATACAGTGGTATGGTTTAGAATGATTATATGATTATAATGACTATATTCTGTTAAATCAAATAGTGTCAATTATTTGTCTTTACATAATGGCCTATGGTTCCCAAACTCACTTAACTTGTTGCAATTTTACACAGACAAATACGGAAAACTAAAAGAATCCATTCATTAGTGTACAGTAATAATTAGACGATCTTTTTAGGGAATATACGTCATGACTGAACGGATGCTGAAAACTCTCACTGGCAGACAACTTATGACAATATACAAGTATGAATGTTAAACACTGTACAATAAAAATAAGAATAGAAATTGAAAAAAGAAAATAGTTATTATAGTTTTTATTCTTTAGTCTTTGCACTTTTAAATGTATTGTCATGTATTAAATATAATACAGTTAGAAATGAATCTATCCCTAGTTTAAATGTTCCCACTCAGCTTTGCATGGAAAAAAACTAGAATTTTTAAAAATCAGAATCTTGCAAGACATAAGATTACATTACTTACATTACAAATGAATATTTCTAACGATTCTATATCACTTTTGGCTTGGATTATCTACAGACTCGGAAGATTTCAAGCTTATGAATAAAATGTCAAGTATGCATATCATGTATTACTTATTCAACTAAGTTTATGCAATAAAATGTAGTGCCAACGAAATCTAAATGATATTTTAAAGTAGTTATGAACACTTTTATAAAAAGTTGTTGAAGGACATTTAGAAGTGGCATAAATTGTTCTCTTCTATATAAGAATATATTCCACAACTAGTCTAACACCCAAACTCTGAAAAAAATATTTATTCGCCATATTATTAAATATTGAAAATGAAACTGTAACAAATGGGATTTTGAGATAAAAAATTCATAAATTTTTCGGTAAAAAGAGACTCCTTTTCCCCCAAAAATGTCAATAAGTGTAAGACTTGTCCACAACACGCAAGAGTCTGCGCAATGTCTTCTGCTCAAGTGCACACAGCCAGGGACGGTATAGACAGTAATTAGAGAGTCTCTGACATAAGCAAACCCTACAGCTTCTCTTTGCTTGAAGTAGAAGGTCGGGACCTTTATTTCCCACAATCCATCAATTACTCTCTGGCGTAACAGTCTACTCCCGGAAGCACGGGACATCTCCGTCTAATCCGAAATATTTACCAGTCGCGTGGCAACAGGCCATCTTCATCTGATTGGAAACAGTCACGTGACCGGAAGACATCCGGTTTGCTCTTCTTTCACGCAAGAGTTCCATCTGGGGGCCATCTGGTAGCGAGCCGCTGGGGAAGTTAACTACAACAAAAACAATCAGTTCATAACGTAAATACTGAAAATTGAGATTGTGTACAATGACATATAGATAAGGTAAAAAAGGGAATTACGAATTTCAGTTCAGTTGCGAGTTAACAAATTCTAATTTGATGGAAATTAACTTTTTTAACCAGAAATGATGTGTTCCTCTTTGTAACCAACAATTCTATACCGGTACTCATTTGAAGAATAACTCTTGATATATAAAACTCATAAACATGCATTTAAGTTTGATATGTTAGTACTAACAAGGACCAGAGATAATTATTGTCTCTGCAATGAGGTTAAAGTGAAACAAGTGAAGTAGTTGTAATCTTTTCTCGTTGTCTTTGTTATCTCATTGTCATGCCAACATGTATCCTGTATATAACCTTCTGTTTTATCATATTTCTCATATGCTTGATAACGGTATAAGGATCTGTACCGAAAGTTGATCAGCCGTAAATATCCTTGTCTTCTTCATAACATATATATATTAAGGTAACTGTTCAGCTGCACTCACAAAGGATAAGTTTGTAAAACCAAGGTCAATGGTGTACTTTTCCGAATTTTGGCAATGCACATTAAATTAACAGAAATAATTTTCAAAATTCCGATGTCTTTATTTTGGAATAAAATGTTCCATTTCGACTAAATGAGATAAATTTCATCAGAAGTACAATTGGAGAGTATAAAAGAAAACACATGTACTTGACTAATGTTTGATGCTGTTGATAACTTATTTGCTAGTTTGGAAATGTTGACCCCTGGTCACTTCAACGAGATACTGTTAGGATACCTAAGGCAGACAAGGTCAACTTGAGGTATGACTTATATTTCGTATTGGTGTCTCACTTCTGAAGTCAATCACAAAAGTATCGATTTCATTTTCGCCGAGGACAATGCATTAAACACATCACAACTTACATTATATTTGCATTAAAATACTCAAGTTGGCAAACAGTATTTCGGGATGGAGCTCTAATATGTTTAATACGTACATTCAAAGAACGTCACAGTGAAAACAAAGTATTATGCATCATGTTCGTAAAACATTACAACCTAACGTGATCATTGCCAAAGCGCACGTACATATGGCGAACAAGTTGGCAGCTTTTAAAAAAGCTAACCAATTCTTGGAGGTTTTTAATTCCTAGCTGTTTTTGTATATATATATAACGTTGTAAAGCTCAACAACCTTTTACTAGGGAATAGTATCTGCTGTCATGTAGTTCAATTTGTTGTATATGTATCATGGAAATACCTGCTGCCTAAACGTAAAGCTTTTAATATTTTGTAGCTGCATTGCCAATTTGTTGTGAAAGACCAACTGATTAACAATATTCAATGTCAATATCATGTTTAAAAAATAACAAACAGAAACATATGGTAGCAATATATAGTTTTTTTTTCTACAAACTACTGTAGCCATGACGCAATCCGCAAGAAATGGCATTTCTACACAAACTCTTCTAAGTTATTGTTGTCTTGATAAGTGTAGAAACTATTTATCTATTCATCGGCCTGCATGTTGATTATGCTAACTATTTAAGTCTTATCAAGGTATGGTATACGGAAACTAAATTCAGGAGGATTTTCCTTTTTATTATATTTATAATTATTGCATAATTCTTTCACATTTACATTCAAATATGTTATCGAGTTGAACTTTTTACTTGCTCAACATTTAACAATTTGACAAAGAATACATTGCATCACTTAAAAAAGAAAAAAACATCTTGATATTAAGTCAGGTGTTAAGATCATTGATTGAATTACTATGATATAAAAATGTCATTAGTTATTGCCCTTATTTTATGAAGCTTTCATTTATATCTTAACTTTGTTTATAGTTTAGCAATATTCAGC
This sequence comes from Gibbula magus, assembly GCA_936450465.1. NCBI lineage: Eukaryota > Metazoa > Mollusca > Gastropoda > Trochida > Trochidae > Gibbula > Gibbula magus. The sequence goes on from OW388293.1 coordinate 7,853,119, forward strand.
AGTTATATGGATAAATATTAAGAAGTCAGGAAGCTGATAGGCATCTGTCTTTAAGCGACAGAATTAATGATGTTATTGTTTGATGTGAATTTAACTTGCAGTGGCAGCAGGTTCATGAGTTGTTCCTGCAGTGTCTCAACATTCATACTTTGTTCAAAGGCTAACTCTCTGATACAGAACAAATCCTTTATTACAGGGAGGAATAAAGTGTATTCCTGACAGCTTGTGTCATCAGTGTTACATTTTCCATAAAGATTCTTTTAATTCCAAAAGATAGACATATATACATTGACAGTAAGTTTTTGTAAGGTAATGTATGTAGGTTGGAAAATGTCAATTTTCTTATAAGGCATTTCAATTGATTTTTATACAAACATTTCCAGAAATAAGAAATACTATCGCTACATGTATTTCAAGAAAGTTTAATCAAAAGATCCACATTTATTTCAGAAAATCCATGCGAGAAGATACTTGTTTTAGGTGTCATATCAGTACACCAATTACTCTGTTTGTTCAAGCATGATTTATCAGTAAACCAATTACCCTGTTTGACACTGTTTTAGTGTTGCCACCAGGGCTGACGCTAAAAATAACAAAACTTTGCTTATCAGTTGGTTCCCACACAGAAATGAAGGTGTAGACATCATCAAGTTTATAAAGTTGATACTTAAGATTTGAAAAAGTTTATTATTATTATTGTTATTGTTATTGTTATTGTTATTGTTATTATTATTATTATTAGTAGTAGTAGTAGTAGTAGTAGTAGTAGTAGTAGTAGTAGTAGTAGTAGTAGTAGTAGTAGTAGTAGTATTAAAGTGTTTTCATAGCAAAATAACTTATTAGTATTATTATTACTGTGTTTTCATGGGAACATATCTATTTATTATTATGATTATGCTTATGATTATTTCACAAACATCATACTTGTGTCATAGGTGCCAACATCTGATAAAGTGCCTATTCTCTCAATAAAAAGCATTATAAGGATGCGTGCATACAGTCGCTCCAAATGAGCATCTCACAGAGCGCCTTCCTACTGCTGCCAGCTTGTAAAAGATAAGCCTTGTACTTCGGCTAGCTTGTAGCTGAAGCGTCATATTTAGTAGGTCCAACTGTATATATAAGAGCGTCTTCTCAGATAGGCTAGCTTGTAGCTGACACCAACATGGTCTCGTGACATAGTCACGTGCTCCTCCATTGCGTCCGCTCTATCCTCATCTCTAAGCTTGGAGGTCTCATGACCTCCAAGCAAAAACGCTCAGGTTGAGTTCTATCGTAGTAATCTCCAGTTCTCTGTGGAATGAGGAAGTGATGGGGGACGCAAGAGGAACATCCGGGAGGGGCGGGGGGAGCGTCTGACACAAAAAGTTGCACATCTGTTCCCCAACCTTTAATCTACTGGCAATATGTCTAGCGTCTCCGGTTTCTTGGCCGATGAGATGTACATCTCCGTGCAAATTGCTCCACCGCCTCGCCCGGCGTCTTCATGCGGTGATGAAATATACAAGACTTGTTTATTTCATGTTTATAGCGTGTCTAGTTTTAAAATTCGCTGATTTGTTTATTTCTATCGAAACAAGCTGATTTGTCAAAATATATATGTGAGTACTTGACAAAATGTAAATATTTTGTTAAAAATTAGTTCTTTTCCTTAGTCAAAATATAAATATAAATACTTGAAAGAAATGTAAATGTGTCATTTAAAGCAGATATTTTCTTGTCAAATGTAACTATTATATATGGATGGAAAGTACGACATACGTGTTTTATAAAATCATTATTAGATGAACGCTTTCAGGTTTATATTTATTTATATAAACAAATTTACGAGAATCAAATCTAAACGATGCACCATGGACATATTTAATTGAAAAGTTATAGAAATATCAAGCATTCCTAAATAATTGGATAAAGTCGAATCATCGTTCAACAAATTTCCATCATGTTACAACTGAAAGTCAAATTTACAGTAATCATTCTGTTTCAACAAATACTTTTTACAATCATACCCATAATTTCGGTTCACTTTAGCTCGTTTCTAATGACGTTCATTTTAACCTATCCTTAATGCCTCGGTAACAATAACCAAACATTCCAAGAGCAACACCGCGAAGCGGCGCGTGGCACCATACCAAATAAGGAGAGCGTTACTTACTCCGGTAGGACTTCGAGCAGAGATATTGCAGACTGACGTAGTAAATTAACCTGGGGCTCCTTTCACAAAGCAACATTTGCCAGGATTAACTTTAAGTCCCATTCTTGAACATCGCATGATAATTTAAGTAGTGACTTCCATTAATCTAATGTGAAATGTCCAGATCTTTACATACCGCTATATACTTTGCATGTATGTATGTTTATGCAACATTATTAATAAAGCGGAAATGCGCACTTATGTCTAGACTAGACGGGAAACGTTTGTCTTTCACTCAACCTCTGAAAAAAAATTATTCTGAAAATATCACCATTTTATTAAATATTGAAAAGGAGACTATGAGAAACGGAATTTTCTGTAAACAGAGGCTCCTTATCAATATTTGTGTCAGAGTCTAAGTGTTAGACAAGGGAAACGCTCAAGATGTGTATGCGCCTCGCGTCCACATTGGAAAGAACAAATATCTGTTATGCGTTTGTACAATCTTTTGCAACCTAAACTGGAAAAGACGCTTAGCGCTGACTGTAGAATCAAAAGACCAGTGGGTCTTAAATAAAACCTCGGCCAATGGGTCTTAAATATTGAATAAAACCTGTCTGTCTGTAGAATGTTGGCGATAACATGATTGTTTATTTAGGCCTGAGGTTTGTTAACTGTTCATCCGAACTGATGGTGTCCAACTTATTGTTAAATATAACTCCTACATGTATGTCTGGAGCGTGCCAGGCCTTTTGCCATCTGTTTTATATAACTATCTTGTAATCCTGAAGATCTATTGTTTAAAACGCGGCGCGTGCATATTTTAAACAAGTCTTGTGGTGTCGTCACTTTTCTGTTTCATATCGATATGCCCGTCTCAAAGTTTTATCGCATTGAAAACTATTTTCAAGAATTATCAATTTCCTGAAACCAAACCTCTTTTCAAAGAGCCGTATCTTTGTCTTTTGTCACACTCTGTCAAACGATGGACATCAGGAAGTGATATATTGCACGTGCCGCACGCCTGAAATGTACAACAGTCCATACATCACCCCCTGGAACGTCCTGTTCTGCAGAGGTGCAGTGATCGGGGACTGTTCGCGAGAATTTGCAGTGATCGGGTGCACGTCGTGAATGTAAACAGAAGTTCGGTGTTAAAAACAGTTCACTATTTGCTAAATGCGCGCAATTAGCTTTAAATTTTAATGGTTTACGAATGTTAAGGTTATGGTGATTATTTCCAGAAAGTTTTAATTTGCTAGCATGAAAATGAGGAAAGTTATCGGCGATAATCGGCACAACACGCTTTTTCAAGGAGACAAATTTGCAGATAATTTTTAAATTGTTTTATCTGAAAGATTTTTAAGAATCAGATATTGTTAATGTTTCACTTTTCAAAGTAAATGTAAAGTTTCTGCTCAATTGAGTGCATATTATTCATTAAATCAGCCCAAAAGTAATCCTGACGTGATCGGTGCGAATGACTGTAAAACCTCTGTACATGCCTGCAGTGATCGTAATTTTGTTTTGCAGTGATCGGTAGTGTACAGTATCCTCACCGTGGCTCACATCCTCATGGAGTTTTCTGAAGAGAAAGTAGATCGTTAGAACTTAGCTTTGTGAGCATAGGAACGGGTAAAAAAATCAGAAAATGTCCAAATGTGCTCGCATTTTTAAATATATATGCACAAAATGGCGCCTCCCTAGAAACGTTGTCTTGACCCCTTGAAATCCTGCTGTGCAAAACTTCTGGATTAGCGTGCCCTTTGAAGGAGTTGAAAAGCCATGTGCTTTAAAATCACTCACTAAAAGATTACGAATGAGGTAACAGTGCAAAGTTTTTCAAATATAGATCATCTTTGTCCTACCATCGGAAGATATATGTAAGGGCGACAAGTAAAACGTGTCATGACCTAGCTTTCCTGATATAGTATACACGTAAATCAGTTTAATTGTTTTAAATGTTTATGATCACATGCACATTATGTATTTTTTTTTCAAACTAACAGCTCTATGTTTAAAAATGATTTTAACAACAAAGTATTTTACTACATTATTTAATTCCATATTCTGTCATTCATAGTTGGCACTTAACAGATTTGAGGTATACATTGAATGTAAAGTGTCATGTCAATCACATGCTATTTCAAATCTTTCAATACAAATGAATAGCTTTATGTTTCAAACTATTTTAACATAACAATCGGCAATATGTAGTTAATTTCAAATTTTGTTATTCAAAGTTGTCTATGAAAAATAACACTGTAAGGTACATTGTGCTCATTTCCTTAATACGTTTATAAACGTAGAACCGTCTTGAATATATAAAGTTTGTCTTCTACTCTTTTCATATTGGGACGATAAACAATAAATATATATATTTCAAGTCAAAAGAGCAAGCGTTGTTTGTTGTCATTTGAAAAGATTGGCAACATCTGCTGAATGTTAAGTTATACTAGTGTGATTGCCTGATGATGCCCAAATGTTTGTGAGGCATTATCTGGGATTCCACCTTCCTAGGATTCGTCTGCTTTGTGGGATTGTCAGCCATACCACGTAAATGAAGACCAAAGTAAGTATGGGAACAATACTTACACCTAATCTTTTCGTCCATGTTGAACAGTCTGAACAGGATAAAAAATATATCTGTGTAATCCGAAAACATAAGTTTTTTGGACATTTTTATGTTTAAAAATCCGATCACTGCATTATCCAAATTTCCGATCACTGCATTCCGAGTTCACTGTCACTGCACTAAATATCATTTTTACATTGTGTCCAATATCTTTGTTAATTTTCAACTGAATGTTTTCAACTTTTCGCAAATAAATGTATTATCATAAATGTTTAATTAGATATCATCTGGAAAGGAAATTATAACTACTTTTAATATAAACTTCGAATTTGTCTCCTTGAAAAAACGAGTTTTGCCGAGTATTACTGATAACTTTCCTCATTTTCATGCTAGCAACTTAAAACTTTCTGGAAATAATCACCATAACTTTCACATTCGTAAACTATTAAAATTTAAAGGAAATTGCGCGAATTTAGCAAATAGTGAACTGTTTTCTAACACCTAACTTATGTTTACATTTACGACGTGCACCCGATCACTGCACATTCTCGCGAACAGTCGCCGATCACTGCACCTCTGCAGAACAGGACGTTCCAGGGGGTGACATGTGTAAATAACACACAAGACTAACAAGCAATGCAATCAATTACCTTGTAGATATCACCGATGGACAGCGTGCCGCTTGACCTCAGGGCAGTGGTCAAGGGAACACACCAGTGCTAACGCCAACACTTCGGCCACGTGGTCAATGTCCTAACCGTGGTCAGTCACGTGGTCAGAATTGGCGGGAGAAGTCCTTTGATCTCGGGGTTAAGTTTCAGGATGAAATCGACAAGCCAGCACCCTTCATGTGTATTGTGATATATGTAGTCTGTTTATCAACAACACGTGGCCAGTCGGTTGGTGTTTTAACCGTCTTTGGTTTGTGGCTTGCCTTTGTTGTCTGATGTTTCTATAAAAACCATGTGATTATTTTATTCTTCTAATAAATTTACATATTCACACATCCCCATAAAGTTCTGAGGCTCGCCTTCTAAATATCGATCGTCAAAACGAAGATTTTAGATTTTTAGATGTATATTCGAGTTTGGTTTAAATTCTAACTGCTAAATACTTAGAGATGAAGGAAAACCGAAATCTATGGATAATCTACTTCTTTATTACGAAAATGATTTACCTTATATTAATATGATCATGCTATATGTGTTTCAATTGAACTTGAAACGAAAGCGAAATATTTCTTTCAAAGTTTATAAACACCAGTTTACATGCAGTCTGATTAAAATCGACGGTTTTCCGTGGAATAAAAATTGCAAAATAGTGCATCTACCGGGATACGAACTCATTTGGCGAGGACTCTACAGAACCTGTCCGTATCCCGGTAGATATATTAACAAGGTCGATTTTAATCAGACTGAGTTTACATGTAAGTAACCGTTTACTTGGTTATGCTCAAATCATGCTGAATCAGCAAAATTTATTGTTATTCACCATGTTGTTGATATAAACTACCAAACCCATATATGGGTTGATGATACACTGGGGGCTAAAGACTTTCGTCATTATATTAGAGATTGTTGATGGACGTGCATGTAGTTGCTTCGGCTATAAAACCGGCAACATCGCGAAGCGTTGAAAGTGTGGTTTGTTTGATGTGGGCCCATGGAAATGTCCACTTATGTCCAGTAAAGTGGTCAAAACACATTCCGGACATTGGCTAATATACATCAAAGAGGGGACCAAATTTCACGACAAATTAGACGGGGGAATACATACTATACAGGCAATGAGATCAAATTAAACAATAAACTTCAAATCATCGCCCTCCGTGTCAGAACGAGAGTTTTATTGTTGGTGATATTTTCAGATGCCACGCGTGTAAAGGTCATCGGTCAAGGGATAATTTGAGGGTGGACAAGAAAATTGACCAATAAAAGCAAGGCGGAAAACAGCGCACGCGTCAGTAAATACCAGCCAGTCAACAGCGCTAGTTAAAAGTTCCGTGAACCTACTTCTCCTCCAAGTAATGATGGTTGTAAAAATGATGCAAGCTGCAATTTGGTTATTTTTATCTTTTATTTCTTAGTAGCATTGCATAAAAAACGTAATGTTTATCTTAAAATTGATCATACGGTTCTTTGTGTACCAAGGCTGCACCTATTTAGTTCGTATTTGATACAAGGAGTAGCAATGAATGCAACATAAATTGTATAAAGTGTATTGTGTTTCTATTGAAACTGCCCCTTAGAAGAAAATAACGTTTATTTAGTTACTCTTAAAATTGTAAGTCTATCAAATAATGTAAATGAGCCTCTGAAATATCAGTAGGCGCAAATCCAAACACTAGACTAAGGCGAGATGTGGCGAATTTAAGATAACAAATATTTTGACTTAAACTTCTCGACTGACACCATGAATGTATATATATTCATGTAAGATATACACTGGACACAAATAATAAGGGAAATATGTAAATTTTGAATTTATAGATTATGATATATTTTCCTTTAACAAACTAAGTAACTAACATTGATGAAATGACAGTAGTTCTAACTTAATTTGACCAATATATAAATGACCTTAACTCCACATTAGTTTGATGAATACCTATACCTGATTTCATCACATCGGAAAATGTAGAGTTGGACTAGAGTTTAGAGAGTCCCTGGTTTCAGGGATTCCTCAGGGCTCCGTTCAATTTGATTTAATATTTAAAAATAAAATGTCAATTTCCTCATGGCTAATGTAGGTCAAGAAAGTTTCCTTGATCCTAAAACATATAGCTCTCGCTGTGCACGTATTTGAGTACAAATTGCAAATGTTCTGTATAAAACATGCTCGTCATCACGTATTGCATTATTATCCCCCGCCATGGAGTGGAAGAGGAATATGAGGTTGATCTCCCCCCGCCATGGAGTGGAAGAGGAATATGAGGTTGATCTCCCCCCGCCCGTGCGCTCGTCCGTCCGATATACAAGGGACAATTTTTCTCAAAATCTGTTTCAGACAGGATAATCAAATTTGGTTTGTAGTTTGATAGTATCAATACAAGATAAGAAAGGCACGATTATTTTTTCAGGAGTAATTGCCCTTGTTTTGTTGTTTACATGTTTTTGCAGGTTAAAAAGAGGAGAACCTAATTTTGCGTGAGGCTTGAGGGCATTGAGGGTATCTTCCTGTTTGGAGGAAATAATATTCTCACTCACTCACTCGCCTTAATGGAGTTCGACAATAAGAAGTGCACGAATATTTTTTCTGGAGTTGTTCCCCTTGTTTCGTTTGTGGGACTCTTGTTCATAGTGTCTCCAACTGGGGAACCATTTCCTTCAAACTGTTGAAGAGCGGATATCCAAATTTGGTGTGAGGCCTGAGAGCATTAATACCTTGTTAGAATTCGAAAGTAAGAAGCCCACTTTTTCCTGAAATACCGCAAGGGATTAATCAGCCAGTAATGCAGACTGGCAAGAGTTATGCCTTGCGTTTGGAAGTTGCTTCAGGACATGTGTTTTAAACATAGTATGATATAGATACTCATACCCTCTATATGTATTTCTCGAGCGAGAGCGTGTCATAAGTAATACATATACATTTCCCTGGAGTTATTGCCCTTGTTTCGTTTTTGGGACGCTGTCCATGGTGTCTCTAAAGGGGACAGCTTTCCTCGAAAATTGTTAGAGATGGGATAACCAAATTTAATGTGAGCCCTAGGACATACTGGAGTTCGAAAATGAAAAACGGTCATTTATTTAAACTTTTAATTAGAATTTAAGACAACCAATTTTGCGGGAATGTTGACGACCGTGTCTTCTGCTTGAAGCTATTATCCTTGTCGTTTAATATGAAAACAGTCAATGTCTTTTACAGATCATAAACCTAACATTGAATTCTTGATGAATTAAATTTTATGAAAAACATCCCTCAACATCTAATTCACCTTCATCAGGGTAACGGTTTTAGAAAAACAACATTCAAAACAACCTCAAAATAAATTCCTTATCATACTTTCACATATTTACTCAAAATAAATTACATTTATCAAATTTAGTTTCAGTCAGTTAAATTTTAGTTAAAGTCAGCTCAAAATTAATCTACCATGCCTTCACCTTTCAAGAACATTCGCTATCAAAGGAAACGCGCTCGATATGTACGTATATCTTTCAGTGCTGTATCTTTCGGTGTTTCTTTGAAGTCGCCGCTAAATGCAGCAGGAACACATTAAGCCAAAACGGCACTTTACTTATCTTTACTTATCTTTAAGGTCAAGGGTTTTCCAGTGAAGGCGAGTTATCTCAAGGTAATAAAGATAGAAAGGGGATGCAGTGCTTGCTCCCCAAATCGTTTGTCTGTGTGCTTAATTGCACTGACGAGACGGAATCAGTCTAACTTCCATAATTGACTTGGCTATTTAAATTAAAGAAATTATCTTGTACCATGCTGAATTTTGTTTTAAAAAAATATTTTTATGAAGAGTGCTTTCGATCTTTTGTATACAATGTATTTCCTCTAATTCGACATCTCACTTAACTAACACTCCGTTTAAACCAACACATATGGGGTTGGTCTAAGAGGAGCTTGGTTTATTGGGTTTGGGTGATATCGGTTGAAACATCGCAGTTGAAAAATGTAAGAAAGTGAAGTTTCTTTTATCGCTCAGTATGTTATTTGAACAACACAACTTGGTTAGGTAAAACGCAATGTATATGTATTACTTATGACACGCTCTCGCTCGAGAAATACATAGAGGGTATGAGTATCTATATCATACTATGTTTAAAACACATGTCCTGAAGCTAAGTATTTCCCAGGGTAGTAAGATAGTGACACTAACATAAATAAAATGGTGTATTTAACACCGAAGTTAAGAGACTCTGCATTGGGAAGTTGCATTGTCCCCAATTGAACCCTAAGATATTGTCCCAGCAGAACTTTTAATTTTACTTCCCAAGGTTAAATATTAACTTGAAAGGAGCCTTAACATTTCATAGAAGGTTGATACAATATAACCTTGCCCAATTTTTCTAGACTTACGATGAGCGTTTTTAATAAGTTTGCTCTTGAACATGAATAACGGACTAGTCGAGTTTCTGAGTCGTCTTACATTCTGAAAATATTACCATTTTATTAGATTGTGAAAAGGAGACTGTAAGAAATGGAATTTTCTGTAAAAAAGGCCCCTCTTCAATATTCTTTTTCAATATGTTTTTCTTATATAATATGTTTTTTCAGAGTTTAAGTGTTAGACTAGTTTCTTAGGTGATCCTTAGGAAACAGAATTCCGTTCAAATACGACGCCACACAAGGTGGTCGAACTAGAGGAAATGTTCCCCGTCACGTCATACCTCACACATACAAACACACCTAGACTGTCTTAAATTCTATGAACTAATATTCCCATTTCAGTTCACCACAGGACGTTATAGAATTGATTACAATACTTCTTTTTCTGTGTCACGTCTCAACCAGCAGCAAACCATGCACGGTTCTCGGAAACGAATCTAGATGTTCCCCGATTCTGGAATTAATTTCTATGAACAATCTAATAAACTTGCATTTGGGTTTTGGTTAAGTTTTTACACAAATCGCAAGAATTGTAGTTTACCCAGGTATACGGTAAATACTGGTTTTGTGGGGAAGTTTTTAAAACGTCGTCCACTGGAGCTAAGGAGTTCTAATGACCTTTACTCACATAATGAAAGAGGCTGAAAAATACGTTTGAATGATAACAATGACCCTTTAATATCATGGGATGTGTATAAGTAATTGAGAAATGGTAATAATTCGAAAAACTTGTATTGTAACTTGTACATCTGATGGTATAGGATCAGATTAGTTACATAAATAATATGTAGAAATGAAAGAAAATCATACAGTTTTTGGCAATAAGTCTTGAGATATATTAAACAACAGAGTGGGTGTAAGTCTAGGCCTACCTCTGCACGTTTGCACTTCCTCTCGCGGGGGGGGGGGGGGGGGGGGGGGGGGGGACTTCCTCCAAATGACTTAGCTATTCTCCCCCAATCGACCTGAAACATTAATAATTCCAAAAGTGTATGTAAACTGTGTAAACAGACATTGATAATGACGTCAAAAATGTCTAGATTCGAAATTAATAGAAAATGAAAATAACTGTCAATTTTCCGAAAATAATCTTTTTGCAGATGTGCATTTAAATTTAAATACAATATGGCTTGTTTAAACCCTTTTCGATCATTACCGGTTTATGTGTGTCATCCGTTTCTTCACGCATATAAACCCTTAGGGCGGCGACCTGTCAGATTTTGTGTATATTTATCTCGTTTCGGAAATATGATCCATAATCTATGTCCAAAACTAGTATTAAATTTAAATTCCTAAAACTTTTATTGCTGTCAATCAACAAATGTCACCTGACAGTTTCTGAAACTGAATTATGACTTGTCAATTTTCATGAAATATTTCCTCGTTGACACGTGTGTTTATCAGTTGACAGCGTTTTTCCCCAACGTCACCACTCAACATTGACAAGTGACTAACTCAACTGTCAACAATAATCAGCGCGTCGCGTGCGTCAGCTGATAGAAGGATTATGGGGTTAAATGACACGGTTTTTAATTTTTTTTTAAATTATTACATCCTGTTTAAAAGATATTAACGAAACTGACAAGTTTAAGTGTACTAAACACATTCGATGCAAAGAAATCGTCATGGCTGATGAACAGTTTAGACACAATCAAGACGACATAACATTCGTATCAAGGCCCAATCTCACGGTACGATTTTTAGTATACTTGATTTCAAAACTTTAGTTGCACTACGAGAACACCCGAGTGCATCGATTTACCATCTGAAACTGTCACAATCTATTTAATGAATTGTAAACAAAGAGTTGGAACATCATTTTACAATCGTTTCGTCCACCTGCTAAGGTGCTGTGACAGACTCGAGTGAAAGAAGTCCTTTACAATCATCGACAAATGGTGTAAGTCAGAGCTTATGGATGACAATCTCCAAATATGTTTCTTGAGACTTTTCTCAAACTAAATAATTTTAGATCGACTGTTCCATATTATGTTAATACATAGCATTATAAAATATGTTGATCTACATTATTTAGTTTGAACGTTTATTGGATACTTCACTCTGCACAATAACTTTATAACCATCGATTGCTAGGGATTTCTAATGAAAAATAAGGACCTTACGATATATAAAATATCAAACGATATATAAAGTCGAGGTCACGGTGGCCGCATAGGTAAGCTGTTTGTACAGTCAGTGCTGGTGGTTGGTGCCTGTCTGAGGGTGTGGGTTCGAATGCCGAATTGGACTCGTTCGGAAAAAAGTGCCAAAATTTGTACTTTTTCAGTAAGTGTGATCCCAAATACATCAACGTTAGATATATAAAGTGTGTATATACTGTTCATATTTAAAAAGCGATGATAATTTATATCAACACGGTAATGCAACACGTACATTCTGTCGTGCCAATGGCTCTGTATTTTAAGTTTTTAAGAAATTTATTTAGTAAGCAAAGGTAACTCCTAACTTTTCCAAAATATAATTTTAGGCGTTTGAGAGTTATTCGGACATCAACTCAGATATGAAACAAACTCATCATGCGTTATAGTCGATAGCATTTATATAATTACCTTTTACAAAGGCAGAATATAAGGCTATATTACTTTGGATAAAAAAATTTAAAAAAACCTTCTCTGAATTCCAAGGTGGAGATAAACAATGAAAAGTTTCTGGTTGTGTCAAGACACTCTGACCGATACGACGTACTCTAACAATCTCGCTTCTTACCAATCTATTTATACAAGATGGGCTAGATGTCAGCTCTGGGTATTGAAGTATATGCTTTAGTTCTACAGTTGACAGTGTATACAACAATAGCTTTTGATACAATATGTACCCCCCTCTAGCAAATATACACTACTTAAATACACATGAATTCAAAACCGTAAAGATATAAAATCATAAATTAAGATAAATATAATCTAAACATGAATGTATATACCGGTAAGTGCATCTAAAAGGAAAGTTAGATACAAGATAACGAATAAATCCTAGCGGCCTCGTTACTTTTGACAAAAATGTGCCCGAGAAACATTTGACTTTTTTTATGCAGCCTGTTGAATCGACAAACGTTGCCAATCCAAGTCATATCACGAGGAAGGTCTATTGCGCGAGCGGCACGAAGAAAGTCTATTACACGTGTGGCACGAGGAAGGTCTATATTTGCACGCACGTGCGGCACAAAAAAGATGTATTGCACGTGTGACACGAAGAAATGTACAAAATAAAACGAACAGTCACATGGAAACAAACTTATTCATTACTCCAGTATCACGAATATCATTATGATTTAGGAAAATGTACGTATTTAAAACAAACACACTATTTTCGAAAGGAAAGGAGTTTTATGAAGTTTATAAATCTTGAATCTGGCAGTGTTCAAACCTTCTATCGTTACATATTGTAAGTCTTAAAGTTTAAAATGACTTCCTTCAGTTCTGATACAACAATCATTATGAAATTGTAACTGCTTACGCCAAGCGGAATACGTATCCCGTAGTGACAATGTATACGGCATACTGTGCAGTTAATGTAACATGTTTAAATGTTTCAAACACCTGTGTTCATTCACACTTCGACACATTGGTAAGCTTTAGTGCTTTAAGTGCAGGACACTTATATGTACTTAAATATTGTAACAATTTCTTACAATAACAGGAGGTAATTCCCGTATAAGTGGTTCTAATCGAAGACATGAGATATTTCGGTATAAGTATAATACGTGTATGTAAATATGACGAAAACTGCTCAAATATAAATATATCCAATATTACGTATACAATCTGAAAAGTTTGGTTATTGTGTTGGTTACTTCATAACATTATTTAATCATATTGTCCTTTTATTCGCTTGGGTTCCGGGGTGAGGCGAAATTGCTGTATAGCATGCAGTTTATATGGAAATAAGTGACATAAATGTGTTATGTTTTAACTTGAATCTTACATTAATATCAATCAGTTTGTCGTTGTTCTTCAGAAAATCTTCCTGTTCTCATGTTCTCCTTGACAAGAGGCTTTGAAGAAAATAGGACATAAGCGAGTCATGAAACACTTGGAATATTATGATCCACAACACATTTTATGATAAAGAATTCTAAAACTTTATTTTCTTACAGTTTAGTGTATATTATACTAGTTTCAAACAATTTTAGTCAATTGGAGAAACGAAACAATCCAAATTGTCCAAATCATATCTAAACAAACAGCAGGTCTAGCTCACAACCAAATGGCTGATTTTTATTTCATATCCTATATTATCGTCGATTTTGATTCTAACCGCCAACGACTATTAATTGCGTTAAACTATAAACCATCCGAAATCAATCCCCTTGCTTTTTACTACCAATATTTTCTTACAGTTTCATTCTAACTACTAATGACTATTAATTTTTTTAATCTAAAAACCATCCCAAATCAATCCCCTGGCAACACCAACCAATCCACCAACTTAATTTGTAATTGGCACTTCCTGGTTGTTTGAGTGAGGGAACAGCTGAGATACGCTTACATCTCGGGGGTGGGGGGGGGGGGGGGGGGGGGGGGTCAACTTAACGACGAGAAGGGGGTGCGTAAAGGGAAGAAGTTCCGGCAAAGCTTCTTAAACAATATTTTTCAAATTAAATCGCAAGCATTAGTTAATGGGTGTGTGTTACTTCACGCTGTGCAATAAGCCTTACTGTTTTTCAATTTGTCATTCATCCAAACTCCCTCGGCGTCTTTCCGCCCTGCTTCAATCGCCATCTTCTTTCGTCATTTGCAGTAAAATATTCAATTAAACCATGTCCGTTTGAGGAATGATTTTGACGTTTAATTGCCTACAGGCGCTGCCACACAAAACGAGGAATTGGAATAATGGTTTGGAAAAGGATATTAGTTTGGTAATCTTAAATAAATGATGTAAGAGTCATGCATTATTGAGTGTTAATTGACGTATATGTTTTATAAGGTAACACTTAATGATACTTGATTAATAATAATATGCATGTTTTGCATGGTAAAATGGTACCATTGTATCATGTTAATATGACTTTTTCTCGGGGTTGCCAAATAAAAATATCGAAAACGTCGGGTGGTAAATGTTAATACGTGATCATAAATTGTAGTTTTGACTTCGTTTCAGATATTACAAGAAATACAAATTGTATTCGTAGCGTGCTGTAATTCAAAATGACGTCAGTCTGTCTGTTATCAGACTATCAATTCTCCATGCAGCGTTATTACCCCACATGGTGAGCTGAGGAGTTTGCATGCCAGCCACTCGTGCTAAGAGGTTTGACATCCGGGTCGTGTAAATAGTAAATTTACGTGTGCTACAGCGCATACCCAAAACACTTGTTTGTTACAGCATCATATCAGAGGAAATACAATGAATTTGGAATCCAAAACAATAAGTGTTGTATTGTTTGCTGCAGTATCATATAAGATGTACATCATGGCAATAGAAGCAATCACAAAACAGTATTATTGTTTCATTGCAAATCTTAACAAATATATATCATAGAAATGGAAGCATCACTAAACAATAATATTGTTTCTTTGAAAATCATATCAGATATACATCACGAAACTGGAAGCAATCCCAAAACAATAATAATAGCTCATTATGCTGCAGATTCATATCATATATACATCATAGAAATGAAAGCATCACCAAACAATAATATCGTTTTATTGTTGCCTTACAAAATCATATTACTGGGTAGATGTACGTCACGGAAATGAAAGCATCAGAAAAAAATGCTGCAAAATAATATCAGATATACGTAAATGAATTGGAAGCATCACTAAATAATAATATTGTTTCATTGTCGCGTTGCAAACTATGATCAGATGTATGCCATGGAATTCGATTTGATCACAAAACATTAATACTTCTCTACGGTATGCTGCAGTTCATATATATATCAGACATGTCAGATATATATCAAAGAAACGGAAGCCTTACAAAACAATAATAATGGTGCACGGTCGTTTTGCAAAATCATATATCAGGTTTACATCCATTCTCTTCCCACAGAGGTTACTCCCTTCAGATTTCCGATCCTACCCATGGTTGTTTTACGCTTGAAATCGGGGGAAGAAAGGGAGTGTCAAGATTGGTTGCAATTGAATCTAGTTGTGCAATCAGCGACGCCGTTGTAAAAGTGACATTTGCCAATGACACGTCATAATGATAAAATAAACGTAAAACCAACGTTTTCTCGTTTAATGTGTTTTCCTCGAAATATGCTATTTGATTTTTTAGAAAACTATTGAACATAAACATGCTTATAAATAAAGAAGACCAAATCAGAGACAAATACGAAAAATAGTTCATTTGTGTTATTTACATCAGACATTTTCGAAGGGCATATGCTAAGAGCAAAACCCTTCAGAGTAAAATGCCTAGATCTTTGAAGTCACTTGGTCGACATGGCCACTGAAAGATGAGTTTCCATTGGTTTTAGAAGCAGGGATACGGTATGAGATTTCGCTTTCCACCGCTTTGGGACTTTTCATCTGCTCTCGATTTCAAGCGAAAAATAACAGAGGGTAGGATCGGAAATCTGAAGGGAGTAACCTCTGTGGGAAGAGAATGGTTTACATCATGGACATGAGAAGAATCACGTAACTATTTGTTTTATACTGTATGCTGCATATTCTTATCAGATCATATCAGATATATATCATGGGCATGGAAATAATCATAAAACAATACTTTTGTTATATTATGCATGTTAAAAAAGCGTATAAGTCAAGATATTCGTTAATGAATTGGAATCCAACAGATCACAATAATTTGTTGCATTCTACATGACACAGAATCATAACAGATATATACGTTATGGAATTCCATTGGAATCTAGCAAATAGCAATAATTCTTTTTAGCGTGCATGTATAAACGAATCATATAAAAAATATTCGTCCTGGGATTGAAATCCAGCAGATTTATACTTTCTAATAATGTCGTTGGACATGCTGCAAAATTTGATGCAGAATAAAAATGCAAACAAATAACACATTTCAGAACAATATCCATGAAGAATAAATTAAATTAAATTAAATCAGCCTCTAACCCAATCAAACGAAGTCATAACCTGTATACAGTCTTACCCTGATAGTGTACACTACTTTAAACCAAAACTGTCAACGTATTGACCAAACGCACACTTTCCCTGTGAAAACATCCACAAATCATTACAACAAAGTATCAAAAGAACGTATGAAGGTTTTCACTTCCCTTTGAAGTTTGTTCAGTCAGTGATGATTCTTTGCACAATAAAATAATCATACAGCCATATCATTTGACGTTAATTTACATGACACCAAACAGTACAGTGGCCCTGGTAGCAGGACAAACAAAACTTGAATTTCAAAATTGCTTATCATAAAGTTCCACACAGTTGAATTACATTCCAGGTCCTTACTCCAAATTAAGGTAAACGATTAACAAGGATTTTAGGTATACACTGATGCGTTAAAATTTTTGGCAAATTACTCATGAAATAACAATTTCCTTTTCAAACAACACGGAAAGGGCATGTAATCACGCGTATGGAATTCACAAATGAATCTGGACGGATTTCATCAATATTTGCTTTATTTAAAGGATTTTCTGCATTATTTCACCCAGGTGCGAAATCGTTTAGAATGTTGACAGGTAAGGTGTGATAGATAAAAATATATTCAATATGACTCAATCATTGAAAAACAGGTGAAGAAAACTTCATTGTAAATACCCCTGATCGTATAATAGGTCATGCAAAGATGATTCTATTCAAAATCTTAACATGAAGCAATATAAGTTAATAACATCGAACTCAGGTGACACCATATAATTGGATTCGACACTGTGACATCTTTTGAATAGAATACTCAATGATTACTTTAAAAACATATACATATGAAATATTCATATAAATATATATAATCCAGGCATTGGTAAGTATATATTTATCCACAAGTGAAGTAAATTTCATATCAGGTATATATAGAGATATTTTCAGAATTTTAAGGATTTAATTTGAATTGAATGAAACTGAAATTAATTTACTCATAAGGAAATTCTAAACTTAAATGACTCTGAAATGATTGACTTAATATCACACGCATTTGCAAGCATATAGTTAGCATCATAACCGAAACTAATATTATATCTATCATCACTTTCCATATGAAAAAACAACCTCAAAGAAAGCTTATTATGACTGATGCTTTTCATGTTCATTTCAACCACGGATGACTGACTATTGAAATTGATATTTACGAGAAAAGGATGAAAGTTCTAAGACACAATTTCATACCTATGACCTCGCTTATTTCGCTGCCATTTTCCTGTTCACTGATCTGAAAACATTATGGGCTTCGGCCAGGCTCCGTCTAAATTCAATATGACAGGTGTACACAACTCTGAAAAGATTTATAACATACCTGAGGTTTTCTATAAACACTTCACCTCAATATTTAGCAAAAGCAAAGAAAATCACAAAAGATGGATAAAAGGAGAGAATCGACATTCACCAGGGGTGTAGCAAAACGACGTACGTCTGTTTGTCTTCCTGTGACCTTCACAGCCATCTTTTATTTTTCTGTTGACCTTTGTACTTGGATAGTTGAAGAGGCAATAAAATCAATGATGTTATAACCGTGAAAGGTAGTTTAGTAAATAAAGAGGTTCAATGGTTAAAAGTAAATGGCAGTTTGGGGATGACTTACTCAGGCAACCTTGTGTATTATGTTGGTGTATATTTTACACAAAAAGGAAACTTAAAATACACGTTATTGTTAGAGATTAACGAGCTGACGAAAGCGAAAGCGAAAACATCTTGCTCATAAACTGCTACCTTAAATGCCAAACATTATTTCCCTAAATAGCATTTGAAATAACTATGTCAGCATCCCATGTGTGTTTGAACAGATATAAACTATTAGTACTCTCATGAATGAAATTGTGTATATCTCTTAATAAGATATATCCTCATTATAGACAAATCGACTTTATCCGGAAGAAATAATTTGTGTTTGACTCTGTTGTAAAGAAGGTATACTTTGTTTTGCCCATGAGTGTATTTTTAGTAAAACTCTACTGAAAACAGGTTGTGGAGTGAACGAACGAGGGAGGCAGAAGAAAGTAGCAACGTTCAAAACATGGAGTAATATGTAATATACGTTCTTGGTTCAACAAGGTGGCAGGTAAAAGACCGTGTTTAATGTGTCCTCTGGCGGCGGGACATTGTACAACCGTTCTGCGATCATGTCGATGCTTCTGCCAACCTTCTGCATCTACGATGATGTTTCTGCCAACCTTCTGCATCTACGATGATGTTTTGCTGAACTTCTGCATCTACGATGGTGTTTCTGCCAACCTTCTGCATCTACGATGATATTTCTGCTATCCTTCTGCATCTACGATGATGTTTCTACCACCCTTCTGCATCTACGATGATATTTCTGCCAACCTTCGTCATCTAAGATTATGTTTCTACCACCCTTCTGCATCTACGATGATGCCTCTGCCAACCTTCTGCATCTACGATGATGTTTCTGCCAACCCTCTGCATCTACGATGATGCCTCTTCCAACCTTCTGCATCTACGATGATGTTTTGCTAACCTTCTGCATCTACGATGATGTTTCTGCCAACCTTCTGCATCTACGATGATGTTTCTGCCAACCTTCTGCATCTACGATGATGTTTCTACCACCCTTCTGCATCTACGATGATATTTCTGCCAACCTTATGCATCTACGATGATGTTTCTACCACCCTTCTGCATCTACGATGATATTTCTGCTATCTTTCGTCATCTAAGATTATGTTTCTACCACCCTTCTGCATCTACGATGATGCCTCTGCCAACCTTCTGCATCTACGATGATGTTTCTACCACCCTTCTGCATCTACGATGATGCCTCTGCCAACCTTCTGCATCTACGATGATGTTTCTACCACCCTTCTGCATCTACGATGATGCCTCTGCCAACCTTCTGCATCTACGACGATGTTTCTACCACCCTTCTGCATCTACGATGATGCCTCTGCCAACCCTCTGCATCTACGATGATGTTTCTGCCAACCCTCTGCATCTACGATGATGCCTCTTCCAACCTTCTGCATCTACGATGATGCCTCTGCCAACCTTCTGCATCTACTATTAATTTTCTACCAACTGCTCCCAACTGCTTTGCATATATACGACAATACATTGTACATCGCTCAAGTGAAAAAGGAATTGACCGAGAGAACAATACCATCATGACGTCACAAGTGTGACTTTACTTCCAACAAGTTGACCACCTTTTCTGAGAAAGTTAAACCCAGCCCGCTATTTTTTCAACATTTTGTAGGTCAATTGAATGTTTTGTTCACGTTTGTGATTCAAATCACATCTGATCATGATAAAAAGCACATCTCCCTCTCTCTCAGACAAAGATCAACTCTGGCACTGTGTATTCACTTTAGAAAGATAGATAACGAGTTTCCACATCATCGTGCCCTAGATTTAGGAATCACGTCTATATCAGCTGTCACAGTTAAAAACTTGACTCAAAATAGGCTGCGCGGTGCAAACCAGTCCAAGTTTACGTCATCTGCCGTATTCCGCCCTTCAAATGTAAACACGGTCACGTGACGTGTTGACATTCTAAGAATAGACCTTACGCAGTGACAACACGAAGCGTGTCAGGGCTTGCATCACGTTGGACAAGCAGGCACAGACATGTTCTCAAATTTCTACGCAAGCTTATCGGGGATGTGGAAAAAACTTGACGTGCATACGAAGCTCCCGATTGTTTACTTTTGTTTGTTTGTTGTCGGCGATGAAGCCACAACACACCACGTCTTTCACGTCACAGCTGTCAGAGATGGCTTGACACCTTGGGTAGTTTTTAAGAGTTTTTGGTTTACAGTTTGAGTAGTCAAAGTCAAAGTAGTTTATTTGTAATGAGGCCAAGGCCCATATACACGTAATACAATATACAAATACATATTTTACGCAATATACACACGCAGTTTAAAGTGTTTCTAAATACACAGATCTTTTTGTAAAGGCATGGTAAATATAATACTGTAAATATCTGATATTTTCCTGACACGTACAAAACATATTTTTTTAATTTATGAATAGACGGTGACTTCTTAAAGTAGTCCGATAAATGTTATTCTCAAATCCTTGTACAATTGACATACAAGAGTATACAGTTTGAATATTTATATTTAAATGTATTTTGGAAATGTATACAACTTTTTTTATAACAATGACAAATGGTATAGATTTTAGCTTCTCCTTCTTTCCTTTAAACGTTCGGGCGTTATTAATTTACACATTTATGAATATAAAAAGACTCGATTTGGCAACTGGGTTGATATGTTCATAACCGTTGGCATATAAAATGGATATGTGACTATTTAATCGTTGAGATTTTTAATAAACAGTTATAAAAGAACAACAAGCAATAAAGCTGAATACGAAAGAAATAATTGTGAATCCATACACATGTGTAACATTGTTTTGTCTGTGACGACACTATCTGCAATAGTACATTCTTAAACTTGTTCGGGTCGAGGTTCTTGCAGGATTCGAACCCGCAATCTCAGAGCCAGGCACCAAACGCCAGTGCTGACCGTGCTAATAGCTTACCCATTCGGCCACCATGACCTCGACATGTACGTTTAATATAGAATTGGTTTGTTGAAACGTTTGAGGACTTAATCAAGAAATAAAATTTATTAACCAATCCAAAGAATACGATTATCAATATCAATATTGACGTGTGGCCCGCTCTGGATTTCGCTTAGATATCATAACTTTCACCTTTATATCGTCACTATGCTAAGTGGACTATCATTAAACGTTACTTTTTTACAGTTGTACTTATCGATACAATAACACCGCTGATAAACTTTTGGCATATATTACTCCAGCACTATATACTCAATGGCTCTTCCAATGCATTGTCACGATACAAGTAGGATACAATGTATGATTAATAATATTTTTAAGTACTTATGTCAAAATGTCAAGTGCAGTCGTAGCACAATGTTATGTCGACATATCTCATTATAATGCATTAATCATCGAGGAAATATAGAAGTTTCTGTACAATCCTCGAGTTTTGGATACAAACACCAAATGACATCAATACTAAACAACGAATTTTTAAAACAATACCTTTACTGCCTTAACAATCTTCTAAAGAAATAACATTTATTCTCAAAACACACATTATGTTAAAATTTGACACAGTATGGTTATAAATCAAGCATATATTGTACGGCTTTGAGCAACTGTAAGAAACTTGCAGTCAAAGGGAGGTAATTCTGTGCCGTTACGTAATTTCAAGAGTTGATTCATTATACTTCAGTTAAACGATTTATAAAGATGTTTCGTTTGCATTAAAATTGATTGAACACTATTTGTCAACTTACCCTAATGTCCACACAAATTAAAACTGGACATTTCATGTACCGAAGGTCCGAATTCAGATTTTGATTTTATTCACGAAACGATTTATGTTTCAGCGTGCGTTAGTAACATCAAACAGATAAGAATACTATGTGTTATGCAATGTATGCATGTAGTTATTATGTTATATCATGTAGACTACGTGTGTATGATTCTAGGGTGTTATATATGAATGTGGAATGCGACGCTTTTATTGACCACTTCTCGTGTATACAGGTATACATTATACATTTACACTTACATATATTACACTCAGACTCTGAAAAACGCACTTATTAAAAAAATATCACCTTCTTATTAAATTTTGAAAAGGAGCCTATGAGGAATGGGATTTTCAGAAGAGGGTGATCCTTTTCAATATTTAGTGAAATGGTGATATATTCAGAAAACACTTTTTAGAGTCTAAACGTTTAGTACAATACTTCGTAAAGTTCGAGTATTAAAGGCGCTGTAGCACGATTTTCAAATGGCTAAATAATACTCCTGAATCAATAAAAAGAGTTCTAAAACGAACGTATATGGTTCGGTTAAGCCATGCACGCGCATCCATTCCCATCGAGCGGCCAATTTAATGTGTTCACGTTAAAAAAAAAAGGCCGCTTGAATGTATAATGTAGTGATCTGACTATTGTAGCGATATTTAAACACTCAGATTACAGTTTTAAATATAGCACAATGACGGTATGGTCAATCTTCTTGCTGTTTGAACTCTCAAATCTTCTTCTCACACTGCATCGGTTAGGTGTAGGTAACGGGTTGTAGGCATTAGTGCACGAAGTAACGGGTCATTCCACAAAAATTGAGTGCATACATAACTTTTGCAATCCGTTTGCTTTCTTTTAGGGAAATAAATAATGTTTAGCAAATTGAGAGTTCTATTCAGCATGATCTGATCATATTGTTTATGCTTTTCGATGAGGGAGAAGAGAAAGGGGAATGTTATAACCCAGGTGACTTTGAAACATTGTTAGGATCATATATACAATATACCTTTAGATTCTGTGGGAAGAAAATTATGGGCAATCATGAGCAATGTTTTACATAGAGAACGCAGAATAAGAAACTACACAAGCAAACAGTGATACCACAGTGTTGCACGTTCCATTCGGGGTTCACGCTTTATCAATTACTCCTCAAAAAACATTAATCAAACGAAATTTCAATGAAGTATTTACTCGAGACAGACATGAAGAGATAAACAGACAATTTTACGCATCATTTTACTAAACAATTGTTTACCTTCAGACATCACGGAATCGGACACGACGCATGCGGACATTAAAACCCTCGTGAAAGACAACCCGGTGAATGCGAAAAACGTTTAGCATTTTAGGGTATATATACTAAATCTCTCAAATCCCTGAGAATGAAATGAATCCCTATATCTGTACATTTAAGGATTGGGACGCTCACCCAACTAAAAGGTCCGGGTAGATTTAAAATCAAAACCACTGGTGCATACAGTTGTTTGTTTAAGACTGTAGGCGTTAGTAGACTCCACCACGAGTTCCATACCATTTTCTTCGAATACGGATACTATACGGCTTATCAAGTCTTGAAATGAGTTGTTTTACCCTTTAACTTAACAACATATTGTATAGACTTTAATCATAAATGATAAAACATGAGAAATGAAAAAACATGATATGGAATAAAGCGTGCTACAGCGCAGTGTGAACTTCCCAAGGGATATAAGGAGGAAGTTATGTATATGAGTTCTTCTTATATAACCTTCTTCGAAAACATTTTTTTCTCGTGATTTCAGTACTCGTGACCATGACCTTTGACGGATTTCAGTGAAAATCTTTTCAAATCTTGGTCTTTTTCCATATATATATAGTTGATATACTAGTATACCAAATAAGAGCCTGATAGCGCCAAAATAGTTCAAGTTATCGTGTTTACAAGGATCTTTCAGAACTCGTGACCTTGACCCTTTGATTTTTATTTTCGTGGTTCAGACGTTGTCAAAAAATTACATTTTCGTGGATTTTTATTTTCGTGGTTGAAGTCATCCAAATACAAATTTTGAAATCGTGTGTTTGTGTTCCACGTGTAAGCCTGTTGATGTTATCCTGTCTGTTGACACCGCCATGTTAGTTAATCATATTGCTTTCCAAGCAACTTATTACAATCATATTAGTAGGGTCAGTAGTCATCAGTCGATCGTGTTTGTTCAACATTTATAAGGAGAAGACACGAATCACATTAAGCGGCTTGTTTCAAAGATGACAATTCTAACTCAATGTTTCAATAAAGTAATACTTTACTCACTGCCATTTTCTTGCTTTGACAAATAACACCGACGCTGTACCTACACGTATATAAAACAGAATTACATTCTAATCTATACAACATTAGCAAAATGAGTCTCGTAGCGTGGCTGAAGAAGAGCGTTGATGAACCTGAGACATTTTTTCCAAATCCAACAAAGGCCCCTTTACTAAATATGACTTCAGGAACAGTAGCAGCAGCAAATAAGGACGTTCTAAAAGCTGTAAGCACACCAAAGAAACGAAAACGTGAGACCAGTTATAACTTCTACGACGAAGAAACATCAGCTAAAATTGCCAGATATGCATTAGATAATGGTATTGCTAGTTGCAGTAGGAAGTTTTCAAAGGAGCTACAGAGACCAGTGAGTGAGTCAACCGTCCGATCTATCAGAGACAGACAGAAGAGACGCTTACTAAAAGCTAGGAAATGCCACTCTACTGAAACACATATCAACCAGATAGAATCGTCATTGCCTAAAGCACCACGAGGAAGACCCCTTTTACTTGGTGACTTTGATGAGAAGATCCAGTCCTATGTTCGAGCCTTACGTGACGCCGGAGCTGTAGTGAGCACCACAATCGTGATTGCTGGAGCTAAAGGGATAATCAACAGTGAAAATCCTGCATTACTGGACAGCAACTCTTTGAGGAAAAACTGGGCTCTTTCTCTCTTAGAAAGAATGGGATGTTCGTATCGCAAGGCAACCAGGAGTGCAAGGACTCTCCCTGAGATATTTGAGAAAATCAAGAGCGAATTTGTTGAGCGGATTAATACAAATGTGCGTGAGAATGACATATACCGGACGAGCTCATTGTGAACTTCGACCAGACTGGCCTTAAATACGTACCTTGTGGTTAGTGGACAATGACTGAGAAAGGTTCAAAACGTGTTGAGATTGGTGGACTATGAGTTCTCAAAACCTTCTTGGACAAATGTTATAGTCAAAACAAAACTCACCGGCGACGGCGACGGCGGAAACTGCACAAAAACGGACCGAGTTGGTCTTAGACGTAGCCGAGCCCCTTGCGGGTTCGGAAGCCGAATGTGCTAACCACTGCGCTATCCCTCCCTTGAGTTTTGTAAACTTTACTCCTATACTTTCTATATAATAAAGTATTATACTTTATAAGTTCATATAAAACTAGAAATTGATATTGAAATTTGATATTTGGAGAATGCGACGACCTTTCTTAAACTTAAGAAATACGACAATAAGGTCGTACAACAATATTCTGCTTTATTGTTACATAGACGCCGACATGGTTGATTTTCATATTTTTTTAATTAACATGGCGACAGAGAATTTGCGTTGACGTCCAGTTAAAAGAACGTTGCCATAACGATAGTTTTGTTTCTAAAGGTTATCCGGTTTATCGACTTTACTTCAAAAAGAACATAAACATCAAAACTGAAGTTCATGTGCTTTTGTAATCAATTTGGCGCCAAGGAAGCATAACGTAACGAAAAGTATTGAAGTTTCCAGCCTTTCTTTTTCGAAATGATAAATATCTAAGCATTGACCTCATATTGACTGTTTGTTTATTATTATAAAATGAATTTTTTAAAAATAAATATTAATAAATATAATAATAATATAAATAATAAATAAATATGTGCAATAGTTATAAAAAGTGACTATATTTATAATCAGACATCATACTAAACGAAGAATTTAATATTTGAATTAAAAGCATGGCAACTACAAAATTAAAAAAATTATAAATAAAAAAATCCTATACACCTGTCAAAGAAACACAAACATGTCGAATTTTAAAACAAAACTCAGTTACATCAACAAACCATCTACACTGCAAGTTGAGATAAGTAAACCCTACAAAATCACGTTTATCACCGACGAAGGTTTCAGATCATGTTCAATGAAGCACAACGAGCACCTGTCATAACTGTCACACATATCATAATTCAAGGAGTATATATCAAGACCAGCGATACCACGCGTACAAAAAGCCCATTGTGAGCGGCAGTCCGTTTGGCACAATCGCCCTGCGATCTAAACCCCACGCACTCTATATCCAGTACTATTGATGACATAAAGATGAAATCGACATTTAGCTGCCCTCTTTATATGCCATTCCGCTCTACTGCATTTCAACAGAGTCGGTTTGTTGAAAGAAACGGGAAACATACACCTAATAAACCATATAAACATCCGTAGAAAACGCTATCCGCACTCCATACTCTTGAAAGAAAAATATTATGAATGAAATCTACATATGTTTGACGATCTATTGACATGTGTAAACAAATGTGACTTAACTACGTTACCGTGTTAGTTATAGAATAAAGAAAGTCTGTTTTGATCGAAAATGATTTTAGATAAAGGCTTCATTGCACATTATGATAAAAGATTAATAAATACGATATTCATTTACAACGAATGCCTGTTTTATGTACACGTGTTACATAAAAAGCTACATACAAAGTATACATGACGTTGTTACGATGTATGCGTTTAATGTAAAATTCATCATGTTATTATTGATAGTCCAAGTTCTCATTTGATGTGTGCTGAAAAAGGGGATTACATCATGTGTTTACACCATTGTAAAGATACCCAGGGGTAAAAGAAACGATACCAACATCGGGGGAAATTAAGATAGGAGTGAAACATATATGGTTAAACTATGTCTCTAAAAACCAAAAAAAACTTAATTTCTATTTTTTTTTTAATTTTCCGTTCATGTTTCTGTTTTATGACATATCACAGCAAGGATGCGTCATTGATTTAAAGTCAAAGAAGGTACATTATGTCGACAACATCTTGTACCATCATAATTTCCATATTAAATAAAAATTCACCTTAAATACCAAACATTGTTTCCTTTTGAAATAGTAAGTTCAGCACCCCGTGTGTGTTTGAACATATACGTAACTGTTTAGTGTCAGGTTGAGTTTATTCACTTGAAGTATGTAGGCCATAGGCCCAAAATACAGTATGTACATAATACAGGTGTTACAGAATGGATGCTCTTAACTGGATAGCTTTAACAATAAAAGTCGCTAACAGCCTGATGGTAATTGGGTTACATGACGACATTAAAACATTAAACTTATGTCTGCTTGGAAATTGAAAATATCTTTTACGAATAAATTCATTCTTAAATCATCATAAAATTTGCATATCAAAACAAAGTGAAATTCATCTTTTATATAATAACATTTACATACATTACATATTCGCTCAGTTCTGGGTTGCTTATGCCTACCGGTTCCAACACTTAGATGAGTATAGCAAAATCGTAAGCGAGCCATTGCATATCTAAATTAAATATCATACTCTCATGGATGAAATGTTGTGTATATCTTTACGAGACAAATCTCATTCTTAGACATCATCGACTTTATCCGACAGATATATGTTGTGCTTGACTCTCTTAACAATTTAGTCTCGTGTCATTCACATGCCATATTCGTCATTCACATATTTAAAAATAAATATGAATTAACAATATATGAAAACCTGTAATGAGTAAAATATAAGCTATATTCAATAAATATAATGTTATAAATATGGTGATACGAAACATAAAAGTTAATGTTGCAACAGTGAAGCAATCAAATGCATGAAACACATGCTGTATATATATATCGATATACATCGTTTAGTCCAATACTACATGTAAAGCTATGCTGATGCACGAAACACATGCTGTATATATATATATCAATATACAACGTTTAGTCCAATACTACATGTAAAGCATGGAACCTCGTCGCATTAAGCCATAAACTGTCATTAAACTAATTTTGTATTTCAGGTCGTCTAAATACAGGAAATACCAACTTGAATTAAGTGATTAATTAGGGGCAATACCACTAGAGCATTTCAAATAATTAGTTTGCCAATTTGTTGCCGTTAGATTCGAGTGGAAAGCTATTTCCTATATTAGCCGTCTATTATATCGTAACACACTTATGTCTGAAGCCTAATATACCACGTTTTACTAGATTTTTTTTTCTTAAATGTTCCTAAATTTTCTTTTTTTTTAAAATAAAATACTAAATTATGTTGTAACTAAAACTTACTAAACTATACGTGAACAAACATATATAATTATATTACTTTGTTTGTATTGTGTTTATTTTGTTTAGTTATGTATTCATGATATTGTCTTCAAACTAAAATGATTTGCACATGAATATATTTCTAATGAGTTTTAGCAACAATTGTACTTCATATTCTTATATATAAACAGTCTATCTCGATTTTTTAAATTAATAACATATACTTTGGGATCACCAAAGATAAATATACATGTATATCAGGTTTGGCCGATATATTGTAGTTGTGAACGCAATCCTATCAATTTATTTCAGTCACCAGATGGGAGATGGTTCAGTGGTCAGTTTTGAAGAGCATTTCGGTAAAGATATAATGAGTATACTTCACAGGCAAGAGAAATCAGATTAAAACTGCGTCCCGCAAATATTACACATATAAACAGTAACATTACAAAATCGCAATAAACGTCTTCTTACTCCGTGTGGCATAAGTTTCGTTGAAAATATTTAAGAGACTTGCATAAATTATCTAGACCTTTCTAGTGTGTCCTTAATTAACAGAAGACATGTATCCCCTGTGTATTGGCATGCTCCATATCATATTACAGGTATATATAGCTTGTCTATTTCAAAACGCTGAATTAACAGAACAGAAGCCATTGTCAGCGGCCAGATCATAGGTTCCCTAACAGACACAGGTGCGCAAGTGTGGGAATCCACGGGAATTGTGATTTATATACGCAATTTGTCTATTTCATGAAATAGACCACCCAGTCCGTGAAAGTCATGCATTGAGTTGTGGCCCCGGTCCACACGTCGGTGAAATTGACACATAAAGATGTTCTTTACAGCCGTGATTGTTTTATTATGGCTTGACATAAAATAAACGTCGCTAACAATAAAGTTATATAGGTGCGAATGGGGACATTGTTAAACAAAGCAGTTTTATGAGGGATATCTTAACTCATTATCAGTAACAGGAACATAACA
The DNA here is from genome assembly GCA_936450465.1 of Gibbula magus. NCBI lineage: Eukaryota > Metazoa > Mollusca > Gastropoda > Trochida > Trochidae > Gibbula > Gibbula magus. The sequence continues at coordinate 7,882,619 of OW388293.1, forward strand.
TAGCATCGCGAAAAAAGTTATTTCTATCTAGCATAGACCATCTCGAAAAATTTCCGGTGATAAACGCGATCAGAGTTTCCATAAGGAGTTTAAGTTTTTTAATAGCGTCTGTACGCTTCGAATTTATAAAGGACACGTGTGGTAGGTAATAAGTTATGATAAAATATACTTACAGCATATGATATTAAAGGCGCTGTAGCACGTTTTATGCACATTAAGTTATCTCAAATGTGCCATTAATTTTCTTACGGTTTATACTATATATTGGTACGTAAATGGGTAAAACATCTGATTAAACGATCCGATAAGCCGTATCCATAGAACAACGGTTATCCGTATTCGAAAAGAAATGTTGCGACGTATAAAGTGACAGTGGTTTGGAACTCTTCAGCGTGAGAGATAGATTTGAAGGTCTCATGAGAGTTTGAGAGCAGACAGCAAAATGGTTAACCGTTCTATCTTTGTACCATATTTAAAACTCTACTTTGAGTGTTTAGGTGTCGCTACATCAATCAGATCACTTGAATTACCTAAGAGCGGCCTTTTTAATGTGAACACTTTAACATGGCCGCTCGATGGGAAATGGACTCGCATGGCTTAACCGAACCATGTACATTCGTTTTAGAACTCTTTTTATTGATTCAGGAGTATGATTTAACAGTTGGTAATAATTATTTATATAGAGTACTTTATTAAAGTAGGAAATTCGTACTTTAGCTCCTTTAAAATAAACGTAAAGAGACAAATGTTGCTGTTCTTAGATCTAGGTTGTGATATCTCTGATTATATTTGTTTGTAATCATAGTCATCATCATCATTGTTATCATCAAAGTTATCGCTGTATGCATCCAATGTCCTTGTCATCATCATAATTTTCTTCGTTTTCTCTCTCACCATATATGTAGTAATCATCGTATGTCATCATCATAGCCGTCGTCGCATGTCATCAATAAAGCCGTCATCACCCTACAGTCGCCGTATGTCATCGTCATAGTTTTCCTCGTTTTCTTCTCTCTCACCAATCATCATCGTATATGTAATCAATAAATCCGTCGTCGTATGTCACCACCATAGTCATCATCAGAGTAACATCATAGTCGTCATAAATGGACACCATTGTCATCATCGTCTGACTTACAGCTATATAGCCTTTATACCATGTTCTCCTCAAACGATATATATATATATATATATATATATATATGGCTCTTGATTCAACCTAAGCACATACTAATTAATGTTGACATCGAACACTTCATTGTGATAATATTTCAATAATTCAACATAATACCATGCCATATAACTGCTTATGTCATCAGGTGTAAGTCTACCAGTCAGTAAAAATGCACAACATGTATAAGTATATGCCGCTTCAAGCAAGCAGAAATGTTGATAGACACATGTACAAAGTCCAAAGACTTATCAGTAAAGTTCATCAACTTTTTCTACATACGTGTCAAAATTTAACCTCTTTTAACGATCTGCTCTTTTCGGTGTCCAATCTCGTAACAAATGAGCACACCTGGTTAATCTACCTGAAGGAGCGTTCGTATCAAGACCCCCCTCCCCAAGAATACCCCCTCAAAGAATCCTCTACCCAAAAAAATCCCCTCGTGGTCAAAGGCCACTTATTACACTCAAAGCGTGTTTTCAAGGTCTTTGTTGCTTGTCAACGGTCTATATATTTGTTCACTTAAAGGATAACAACCTATGTAGTGACAGAACTATGTCTGTACGACACGTGAAAGGATAGCCAGTTCAATTTGTAATCCTTTAATTTGATGTCTTGACACATATTGTCCTGGCGCGTGCTTCGTCTTTTGAAATATTGTATGAGGAAAGAAATAACGTGTTAGTGTAGAGTTATGAACAAGAAACGTTTATGTAGTGAATAAATGCGTCTTTCACATCTTGCACGTTTATAATATATATAGGATGAAATAAATCGGTTTAGGTTCAACCAATTTTCAAGTTTTAATAAATTCAGGTAATAAGCTCGTGCTAAGTGTATATATCTACAATAGTACAACTTGTATACGTTTTCTGGACTAGTTCCTTGGTAAAGACATTTATTCTCTGAAATAAAACTTTATTTTTTTAATTGCTTATTCATTAAAGGGGATGTAGCATGACAGACAGACATGCATGTTTTTTCAGCATGTAAGGATCAGTGCCCCCATAGTACAGTTGGATCTACTGTCATGTATTAAAGCAATTTGATAACGTGGTGATCACATCACGCGTGTTTTCTGAGATCTCACAAAACGGAAGTGTTACAAATTGCAAACTAATGCTCCTCAATCGATAAATTATATAGTTCTAAAACGAATGGTTCTGGTTCGAATAAGCAATGCGGATCCATTTCCCACCTAGAATAGGTGTTCACACTAAAATGGTCGCCAGCAGTTTTTTGTTTCATATGCCATGTGATACCGTTTTCCACGACTACGGATGGGTCTGTTAAGTAAAGATATACTGCATAAACTTTCATTTTAAATGTCAAAGTTGAACATATACAAATGCTTTTAAAAAATGCGATAGTGCCTTTGAGAATTTGTTCGTCCGGTTTTCGGATTAAAACTAAAAAATGTTGAACAAGAAGTTGGCGTCGATTGGTGCAATGAGACAGGTGTAATGAGATCATTTCAAATGCCAAAAATGTGAGTATTTCATGAAATCGAATACCCTTGCTTTATCTAAATGTAAGGTTGATATGTGCATGCCTTTCAACGCGAAGCTGTGATATACAAGCTGAAATATACACAGTGTCAATTACCATGGATCACACTATCTTTAATTTCTGTCCCACTTGAAATGTACATGGAACCTCTCAGCTATCGGACATATAGGCGGATTAAAGACTTAACTGCTGTGAAAACGGCAACCGTAGTGCGGGGTACAATTTGAAATATACATCGACATACTTAACTTGTCAATCAATCACCAGCACAGCGGCAAAACGACGTTGTTAATTGCAAGGTTTGTCTCCTCAATTTCACTGCTGACAACTACCCAGGGTTAGCTTTGTGAGGAAGAGACAGGTCCCAATCACAAGGGGGTGTGTCAAATTCGGTCACTTTGTTGCCTATTTCACGGCAATGTATTCGATTACATTTCTTGTTGATTTCAATGTAATGAGAGACTGTGTCGCGATGGGCTACTTCCTTAGGTGATTATTTACGACCCGCTAGATCTGCCCCTTCTTGTTTAGCTAATTTCACGTGACCTGTATGTCTAATAAATAGACAAATTCCTGACTTGATGAGACACCTACCATATTGACACTGAAATACCTTCCAGACGCAGATGACAGGTTCCCAGTTACTTAGCTGCACGTGTCCCGCTGAAATTGACATCACTCGCACCTGCACGATCTGCACGGACCAACCGCGCACGTGGGAAGCAAGGATGTGTTACCCCACGTGAAGATCGTGTTTTGAAGTTGTATACCGAAAATGACAAGTATCGGTTTAGCTATTTAAATTGTAGTAATAAATCAAACGGTGACATTTCGAATGTTTAAATCAGATGGCTATATTGTACCACTGTAAAATTAACTTTCTTTGATATCCATGTACACGTGTTCAATTTTTTTTATAAAAGATTTATCTATCGAATGTAAATATCGTGTTCTCTTATCGTATATTTCAGGCGATATTTCGTGTTCACCTCCACGATTTATTTTTCTCCGTTGGTTCAAGTGTTCAGAGTTTTTAAACAAATATTTTTACATTGCCATGATTCAGTTTGCTATGTAAATCGCATACCAAATAAAAAGCATAACTGTCATAACTTGAGATGTGCTCGGAATTGAACTCAATAGATGATTAATATGAGTATAATTCCATTGTTTTAATTGGAAGGGCATTTTCTCATAAGCATGTTAGATGTACTAGAAAATACAGCAAATATTCAAGTAAGACAATTCAAATTTCTAAAATATGAACATGAGCCCGTGAATGGATATACAAACATACCAGAAATTATAACAATATGATTCGAACTATTTCGAACATTTTGAGAAATTCTTTCTCCTCGAGAGTTTCTTTACCCTTGTAATATGTATTTGAACAGATCAAAGAGGTTGTTCAACAACAGCTTGTAACATTATTTAAACAGTGAACGCTGAGTGTGGATCGTAGTCATTATATATCATAGTTATCATCATATTTATCTACGTCATCACCGTTTGATATTTTTTTTTAAACTATCATCATATTTATGATAGGCATTATCATGGTCATCTTCATATCTTCATATGAACTGAAGCACAACAGAAAGTTTACACCTCAGATGGTTTTATCATTTGTTTGATTTTCAATTACAAATATCTATTTATGTTTTCGACTTCGTTCTCTAAAACTGAAAAGTACAGGCGTTCAGTCAGCAATCAAGGTATACTTCTATGTGGTTGTAAATGATTTGGGGGTCAATGAAATTTTAAATTTATAAAATCTTCCAAAAATAATTTGGATAAAACACAACTGTTGGTCGACATATCAGACATCTTCTGTGGGGCAATCAATAAATGTGAGTCTTTCGGCACAAATTTACAACATTATTAACATGGTAGCGGTCTTGTTCGTGTACATTGCATTTCTTGCCCCTACCTACATTAAACAAAGATATTCTAACCAAAACTTAACCAGTCACCAGTGTAATTCATTCAAACCACAATGCATCCCATTTCTTTTAATATATGGAGTTAATCGAAACCAACTAAGGTGTAGACTTTCTTCCGTATACTTCAGTTTAGTCACCATCATAGTTGTGATCGTTATTCACCATCATAGTAATCATCGTTTGTCATCTGTCACCATCGTTTGTACATCAGTAACATCAGTATAGCCTTCATCACATCTTAGTATTCATTTTTTAACTAACATCATAGTTGTCATCGTATTTCATCATCTTGGTTATCAAAGTGAATTTAATCATCATCAGTGTCATCAACATAATGAGTATCGCCACCATCGTTGTCATCACCATGGCAATTATAGTCATCATCTTTGCCATCACCATAGCGATTTCAGCCATCACCATAGTGATTATAGTCATCATCATTGTCATCACCATAGCGATTGTAGTCATCATCATTGTCATCACCATAGCGATTGTAGTCATCATCATTGTCATCACCATAGCGATTGTAGTCATCATCATTGTCATCACCATAGCGATTGTAGTCATCATCATTGTCATCACCATAGCGATTGTAGTCATCATCATTGTGTGGCAGGCAGTTGTATATATGTATATGTGTTTTTTATAATAAAGTTGTAATTCATCTAAAGTCTTTCTGTTTTTATTGATTGTTTTTATAGTTGCCAGTTAGTAGTTTTCAGTTGTTCTGGAAGTAGTATCATTAGCTTAGGGTTTTTTATGCATTGGGTCAGTCTATCTATATATGGAAGGGAGGTTGGGTTAGGTCATTTCACTATAATCTATTGCTGTCAATTAACCCAATCTGTCCTCTCATTGGCTGATTTGAATCAGTCAATGCTCTTCCATATTGCACATCTCCTATAGCACTGATCACAGCAAGATGACATGACAGACAGACGATTTAAAGATCAAGTTATGCTAAACTAAGGTTAGTAATCATTATAGTTATTAATATAAATGTAGTTTATGATGTAGTGTAAAGTATTTCTATTAAATTGTGTAAATCATATATTTCATTAACTTTATAAAACTTAACTTTGTGGTAGTAATGGTAATGGTGCACGCCGCCATTTTGTATAATTCAACTTAGGTCATTAATCTACTTCATTTATCATATTTTACTCTAATGTAAGCTTTTATTTCTTTCTCTTCTTGGTATGTATGTTTCTGAGCGAATGTGTAATGGAATGAGTGAAAAGATATTTAAAGTAACATGTGTGAATAATCCATTCATGGTAGTTAGTTAATATATTACTATTTTATACTTCATCATTCCTGAATATGCAGTATTATATTATACTGTACTTACATTGTATACAGGACATGATGATGATGATGATTTACATCTGTACCATAACGTGGTAATGAATTGATCGCCCCAGGACCACATTCAGGGTATGCTATTTTGCATAATATATTTTTATCTTGTATTGTATATATTTAACCTTATGTATACAATGACATTATGTAATGTTCTTGAAGGTAAAAGTAATTATCATAATGTGATAATTAGTTCATGTAATTATTATATGTGTCTATTTCACTAATTATCTTTATAGTGAAATGAAGTTAAATAAAATTATCTCCCTTGATCAGTATGTGTGGGATCAAGCACTCACCAATTGTTTTTACCTATTTATTATTATATCCTATTGTAATTGATAATGCATCAATTATAGGTAGTCACCTAGTATGTTTATATGTGATGATGTGTTACATAATGGTATATTGTGTAATGATGTTTGAGTGAATTATATATGTTTTATGCATGTTTATGAATGGTTTTGATGTATTTTATATTGTATGCAATTGTGTTTTGCAGGGTGTCTTACATCCATATGTGCTTCAAGCGCACGATGAAATAAACCCCTCACACCCCGTGACCCTTGTTGGTGTTCCTTCTTGGCCCGATAAGAACCGGTTACAAAATGGAGCCCCCAGTGAGGATTTGCCCGTAATCACCATAGAGATTATACAACTACAAAGTTTTCACCTTCTTATGTATTTCAGTGCAAATATCATGTAATTTGGCATGTCTTTGAAGCATCGTATCGACGTGAAAACTAAACCGATCACTCCTGCATTTTTGCATGATCAGAAATCAGTAGAGTGTTCCATAACATAATCTGATTGGATATCTCATAGTTAATAATTACAGTTTTGCCAGCTCTTTGGAGTGACCAGGGGTCAATCTTTTCAAACCTAAAGTGTTTATTTTCTTCTGTAAAATATTCAGTAAAAGATCATTAGGGTGAAACGCATCATATATTTCCTCTTATACTCATGCAATGTATTTATGATGAATTTGTTCTCATTTACTCAATATGAAAACTTTTATTTAAAAAATAATGAAATTAGAATTTTCCAAATATGACCCCTTTTGTCTATGTCTTTATGCCAAATTTCATAAACATGCACCACTGTCGTGACGATCACAGGATACGTTTGAGAATGATTATTTTACTCACGAATATATGAGGAGTCATTGTCATTGTATGTGATGCAATTTTATTGACGTTGAAATGAATGTCAATTTACATGATATGTGCACTTGGATGAACATGTAGGTGAACAAACTTTCGGCATGCAGCTGTAGTCACCATCATTGTCACCATCATAGTAATAACGTAAACTGACGAGAAAAATAAAAGAAAACCAGAAAAACGCAAGATATTTAAATCCACGAGCAACAAAATTTCCACACAAAAATTAGGAAGATAATAATCTTTGGAAGCATTATTTGTTTATGATTCTGATACATTATTTAAGTAATCGTCGTTTGGAAATGTCGATAACAAGATGATAAAGGGGAGTGAAATTGGTCTTTAAAGGATGTTCTACAGCAATGTGTCACCGAATTAAAATTCTAGAGAGTAACTTATATCGACATTATCTTTCATTATCATAATTTCCAAAATTTATCAATAAAAATATCATATCCAGATGAATGAAATTGCTATTACTTCTTACAATATGTGCTTATCAAAGACATCAAAAATCAACTTTATCCGACAACAGTATTTAGAGGTTTGTTTCATTCTTTTGAAAAGTGCGAACAGTTTATTCACTTCTCAGTTTAATGTTTCCTGTCTAATTATATTTCAAAATGAGTTTAAAAAAGTAATGTCATTTCGAAAAGTATTATAAAATAGTTAGAAAAATATTCAAGTGACACATCCGAAATTCCTAAGATATTTGAACTTGAACCTATAAGCAGATAACCAAACATACCAGAATTATAACATTATGATTCAAAGTATTTCGAAAATTTGGAGAAATTCTTTCTTCTCGAGAGTTTCTTTACTTTTGCGATTGCTGAACACAGATCAAAGAGTTTGTTTAACAACATTTTGTCATATTTATTTAAACAGTGGATTAGCGGGAACAAGATAATCAGGCAAACATGGCTTTTGCGGGGATAATCTTGCTAACATCCCAGAGATAAGCTGCAAAGATTATCCAAATCTCTGAAAATGTTGTTGTTCTTGGAAGGTCTTATCCAAAATATTTAACATTTTAAAATACTATAATTTTATAATTTTCAAGTTCCCTTGATGTTCAGACATTAAATGTTGTTATCTTTTGTCAACGTTCATATCACTCAAGAGACATAAACATAGACTGAATGCTATAGTTTATTCCGGTAAAACGTCTGTGCCCAGAAAAAGCACAATCATATACATAACACAATCATATACATGTATATACAATGTACATGTTTCTGTATTTGTTTAACATTATTTGTATACATACCCTCATGGCAATGCAAAAGAAACTATACCAATATCATTTCCTTTAAAAAATATCAAATTAGTATTTCTATTGGGAATTTTATAATTTAATAACATCCCTTGAACACAGCTTGAAATGTACCCAGTTAAATATCATGTATCTTTCCAAATATTGACTTTGGCAAACTTTTTCATCAAAAATGTAACGCACCTAATTAAGAACAAGATGGAGTCAAACGGTATGTAAAACACAAATCAGCATGTTAAGCAACACAAACGTAACGACCACAACGTTTGCATAGCAGGATTGCACACACAAAAGCGAGAGAGGGACATGTGTACATGTAGACAGACAGACAGATAAGTTTATGTTTGTCTTACTTGTTTTACAACCAATCGCTAAGCGATTTATGAGAAACACTCATTCAATGTAAACAACGTATAAAGTAAAATCAGAATGTACATCATATTACATGTATTATGTTTATAAAATATCACGACGTAAATGGATAATATTATTGCAGGCCCCGGCACTATCAAAGGTTAAAACGGGATTGTTGAGTAAAGAATAAAACTGTTCGTTGGACGATAACATATTAAAAGCCTCTAGCTTATTGAAACAAGAAGCAAAGAGTTCCTCTATAAGAGAGTTATATAAAGGACAAAACAGTAAAACGTGAGTTTCATCTTCTACAGTGTCTTTACAATTAAAACAATATTTCTGCATGATTAAAATGCAACTTCTCATAACGTCCTGTTTCCACCTTCAGTGGCGCCACGCCACACCTAAACTTAGCAACTGCGGCTCTATGTGATCTGGGTACAGGACAACTGAGGTAGCTCTCAGCTTGATGTGGTCCTTTAAACTGTCTATAGTGTCTTAGTTTCCCCAGGTCTGGAGATGTACGGTTATGGTTAGGTTCGGAATTCAATTGGTCTCTTCAGTTGTCCATGTATCTGTTAAAGGATATAATGGCGACTGTCTTGGTTAAAAGACGACTCTCTAACGCATCATGCAGGCTGCTTGCATTTCGAATGCGCCATGAAGCACACAAGCTAGGCTTCAGCAACGAAGGATACAAACAGACTAGACCAATGATAGGCCAATAATCGGAAACTAGAGGGGCATCAAAGCCAAAGAAAAGTTACAACGCCCGTCGCCATCTTGGATATTTTGTATTATGGAAATGAAAACACGCTATATTGTACAACTTTTGCAACTTTTTGATTACTAAAGACATACACTGATAGAGTATTCACAAAGTAACACATAACATGTACTAAAACTAATAAACAAGTTGTTGTAATGCTGTAGCGAAGTTTTCCCCGAGTCGCAGCGCCGATGAATGGCTTCAGTTCTCATTAAAACAAATTTAAACAAATGTGTGCTTGTGTTTATCAAGTTGTGAAATATAAAGTCATCAACATGTTACCTTCATTTGTATCTTTCACTGTGTTTTAATCATGTATTAATAACATGTATGTGTAAACATGAATATCCTCCCGAATTTCGTTTCCACAAAAAATACCCCGATAGAACCCTCCTTTTAAATTACATCTGCGTAATCATTTCGTCACTGTGACGTCATCAACAGTTGTGGCCTAGCATTGTGTTGGCAGTAGAAGTACAGTTACCAGGCCTGTTTGGCAACACGGTATTCAATGCTACCGGCACTTTTACAGGATGACGCCAGGTCAATGTAACCCCCATACGCCTAGGATTACCAGAGATTTCCTCTCTGCGAATAATGTCATTATCTTGCAAGATTGTCCGATTTATCACCCTTAGAGCACTTGTTGAACCATCTGCATTGACAAATAAGGAGAGAAAATGCTCTATCGTCAAGTCAACAAAGCAATAATTCATGCGCTCATTCAAGACATCCTCAATAACGTCATCTGACGGCTAGTAAACTCTGTACATCGACTTGTAAAATAGTTTAATCGGAGCACTGGTTGTCATAGGAGATACTGTACGTTTTTCAGACATGTAATTTTGAAAATACAGTCTTCTGCTTTGTTTTATAAAACATGTTTGTTCTGCAAATTGACATTTACCCCCAGTTCCATTTGTAATGTTACATTGCGTATACTGTACATGGTACTATTAGACTATATTGTGCAATTGCGAACAAAACATGGTCAAATGAATCGTCTGTAAAACGGATATCACTTTATTTATCTGATATATCTGTTAACGTTGATACCACCAAATAAATGTTGATATAGTTTCTTTTGACTGTGAGTTTATATGTTATCATTATCATTACAGAAGTGCATATGTATCCAGTGTATTATTGATGCAATCCTATGAATTTGTTTGATTTGTAATTTTAAAACATCACGATATGTGCTACTTAAAATATCAGCAATATAGTTTTTAAATTAATTTTCCCAGTCGATCCGTTTCTTGAAATAAACCAACGGTGGATTTCGATATTTCGATCACGATAAAGCGGGACCTACATCGCCGATAATTACGATTATGTACCACCATGTAGTTCTGAGCAATTTGGGGTGATTTTTATTATCATCGCCTAATATCAATGTTATCCTATTAAGTTATTCAAAATCTCATTTTAATAATTGTAATACTTATGTCTTTACACTATTTATACATTATTTTCAAAAGAAACAGTCAGACTTCTGTCTAGCATATATATTCTGGGTCTCAACATTAGGGGTAACCCAGCTCACCTATCACCGGTGTCTTAAGCTCTTTGCTAATGACATGGTACTTATGTGCGATTAGTGAATACTCTTAAATCTACCCGGACCTTTTAGTTGGGTGAGCGTCCCAATCCTTAAATGTACAGATATAGGGATTCATTTCATTCTCAGGGATTTGAGAGATTTAGTATATATACCCTAAAATGCTAAACGTTTTTCGCATTCACCGGGTTGTCTTTCACGAGGGTTTTAATGTCCGCATGCGTCGTGTCCGATTCCGTGATGTCTGAAGGTAAACAATTGTTTAGTAAAATGATGCGTAAAATTGTCTGTTTATCTCTTCATGTCTGTCTCGAGTAAATACTTCATTGAAATTTCGTTTGATTAATGTTTTTTGAGGAGTAATTGATAAAGCGTGAACCCCGAATGGAACGTGCAACACTGTGGTATCACTGTTTGCTTGTGTAGTTTCTTATTCTGCGTTCTCTATGTAAAACATTGCTCATGATTGCCCATAATTTTCTTCCCACAGAGGTTATTGCATATGGGCTATATTTCACGATTCTCGAAAAATTACCCTGGCGGAAAAAGTTTGCAAAATTGGTAAGGTCCTTATTTTTGTCCAGTCAAACATCGTTTTACATCTGCGACAGACTTGTATACTGTATAGGGGAGACCGGGGCAGGTTCGTCCCCTTTTCACCAAAATAAATGTAATGGGTTGGCTAAATGACATATCCTTGCGCTTGTTTGTACACGTATTGAGAGACATCTTAACTGTCTTGTAGTAATTGTTCACAATGGCTAATATTATAACTTTTTCCCATAACTATGCTTTCTTGACACTGGGGTAAAAAGCCGAACTTACCCCGCCTCGGGGCAGGTTCGGCTACCCCCAGGGGCAGGTTTGGCCAAAACGGGGCATGTTCGGCCCTCATCAGTTAAAATAGAGGCAACAGCTGACTATTTAATATAGATTATTCTCATATATTTCCGATAAAAGACGACATATCAATGCTTTGTATAGATATAGTTTATTATCATGTAGATTCAGTATTTATTTCATGAATTAAGAATTGATGTGCAGGGCCGAACGTACCCCAAGAAAGAAACATATCTGATTATACAATCGACTGAAATGTGAACTAATTACCGCTCCCTTCTCGATATTAATAAATAATGTTTTAAAAAACAGTACCATGAACAAATATGCATATTTGTTAGTCGCACAAAGGAGAACTGAGTCAAAATTCTCAATGAACATCAATCACAGTTATGATATATGTATCCAAACGTGCCCCGTCAGTAGGGGCCGAACGTGCCCCAGACCCACATGTCCCCTTTATGTTACCTCTGCGATAATACACAGCCACCATACCCACATTACATAATCATTACATATACCCCTTGCCATGTTGGTTCACCTCCATTGAGGAACACAAACATAAGTACAGGCAATATTTGTCAAAAACAAACTGAATTGAAGGGGGAAATATTACTCAACTGAATGAAAAACGGTTTTTCTTTCACAGATCGCAAATAACATGTGGAACCGCCACCATTTGGTTATGTGTACATGAGTTAGGTCACGTGGTTGCTTGGGAATCACCAACTGAAGTTAAAGTGACCACCTAACAAAAAATACAGAGAAAAGACGAACGTGCCCCGGGGCCGAACCTGCCCCGGTCTCCCCTACTACTAGTTATGTCGACAGTAATGGAATGTTCGGGTTAAAACAACGTCGCTGATTGCACAACTAATGTTTGATGCAACCAATCAGGATTCTCTATTTCTACCTGAAAAAGTGTGGGATGTTACCAACCAACTTTGGTGAGGCCAAAGGTTCGGACAGATATGTTGTTTCCCAATTCCGTCTGTCTATGTGATGGTCTGTAAGTAAAACATTAAAGGTACATCCATTGTGTTGTTGACGTCACATATGCCAAACGTTATAAATGATTTTAATCTTTCGAGATTAATCCTTGGTCATGACGTCACTCTATTGTGTTATCAGTTGATTATTATTTAAGAATCTACTGGTCATTAACTGTCCAAGTCAGGAGGGGTGCAACCCTTCGCTTGGTAGTCAGCGCTTCTAGCCACTAGGCCACAAGACGTTGTTAGAAACCTTAGGATTTGTTTGTCAGTAAGTATCCCGCGTTTTATTTAAGACTGGTAACGCCCGGGGACGGCATGGAAAGACAGAGCTTTAACTGTCAATCACATCGCTTCGCATGGAAGATGTATGCTGCACGTGCGTGGAAGAATCCATTTAATGAGGGTCGCAGCTACTTGTACCATATCTGATGAATGAGCACCGAAATTTGCAAAATAATTGATGGAGAATGCATTCGGAGCAGTGGATTCCTTCGGGGCTCGTTGATTAATTTTAACGAATCCACAGCTCCTCAGCTACAGAACTAACTGTTGCCGAAAATTGCCATTTTGATGATAGTCGACTCAGTAAACCAAAGATATAAAGTGTAAAAGTGTCGATTTCTGATCGAAAACCGGACTATGCACCACGTGTGGCGCGCGCCAATTAGTCAAACATAATTTTTTGAAACTTATTTACACCAGACAAACAGACAGCTTTGGCTGGATAATGTTTAATAGGTCGTATAACTACTGTGCATGTAAATGTGACGTGTAGTTACGGTTTTCGTACAAGCATAAAGATGTTGCTCAATTTTAATTAGAACCTAGTAATTATGATATATTTGGCGATTGGAGATGAATATGCAAGTTGAGTGAACATATTTTAACTGAAATCAGCACCCGTCGATTGTTGGCACGTATTTCAGCCAAATATATGTTTATGAAACACAATGGATGTATCTTTAATCTTGGCCAAACCTTTTGATTGGTCAGGAGAATGCATTTGATACTACACATGCGCTTTAACACAATTTGTGTGATGAGACTTTTCAGGCAAGGTAACATGCTTTTACCTTGTGACCTTGACCTTGGCGCAGCAGGCATTTTTCGAAAACGTAAATCATCGTCGTAACTTTTGAGTGGTCAGCGATATGCATTTGATAATCCACGTGTGTATCCACTGTCATGAATACTTTTAGTTGAGGTTATAATTTTTTACCATGAGACCTTGACCTTGGCAGCGGAAACCTTTTCGAAAATGTTCACCATGCCATAACCTTTGATCTCGTTTTGCCTCATGACCCATAAGAGCCTTTAATCCAGTCCAGATTCGTATTAGCAAATAAACTAATCTAGATAAACTGAATATGGAACTGGAAGTGTTGAAAACAACAAAACCAAAAAGGATGAAAATATAGTCACATTTTGAAATTTTTTAAGTTTTAAGTTTTAGTCGACCTTTGATCAATTACATGCAGTGATGGTTAGCTTATAAAACCTTATCTTAATTGGCTATTCACATGAGGTAGTAGTCCTGCCCCGTGACTGTGTAAAATATAAGAGCCTTTATTACAGTCTATATCCTTATTCAGCAAGTCTAGATGAAATGAATATTGAATTGAAAGTATTTAGAAAATATAGACATAAGGATGAAGGTGCAGTAATTTAAACAATTCCATAGACTCCATTTTAGGCTAATAAGGTAGATGATATTGAATCATTTTACCTCAAGAACACTCTGATATTTCAATTGAAACTATGATTATATCCGTGGTTATTTTTGTTTCGTTGGCTTTGCTTTGGGGTTTCACATGAGTTTTCTATATAGGGTAACACCCTTTCCTAGGTTTTGTCTATATATATATGTGTGTGTTTATCTGTAAGTTTTCTCCTCATTCCAGGTGACTCATTTAATTTAAAGTTTTCAATGTTGGTGCGGTTATGCATGCTGTGCCTTCAGCTTTAACAGATCGATTTATATGTATATATAATATGATTTTATATTTGATTATCATTTCATACGTCATTCGTTTGATACAATTAAATGTTGTATTTTGGGGGAACTGATTTTGAATGATTTGAAAAACTAATTTCTACTTGTTCATCTGACAAGCCGAATACCTGATCAATACTCTTAATTTTATACAAACCCATGAGAACAGATACAAAATACAATTTGTTTTTATACATTCGTCACGGTCTTACAAATCCCATGTTTCCCGTATACTCATGAATCTAATCGCCCTAGATACACTACCATGGGAATCGTTTTAAATCAACTTTATATATTCTCACAAATCTCGTCCAGATTGCCAATCTCCTGAACTTCACACCGAGGGTGTTTGGATACAGTATAAAATGATGAGAACACCTCTCCCCCGCGTGATTCTCAGGTATATAACAATCCCCTCTACCTGTAGACGATTAATCTATGAAAGGTTTTTAATCAGGACCGCTGAGTGGATCGACACCTGTTAAAACCTTTAACTGCTAGGATTAGAACCCGAGTTAACCGAGACAAGCGGACGCATATCTTACGGGCTATCAAAATGTAAATCACTTCCGTCTACTTACTCCAGACAATTAAATACTTATTTATTTAAGTATCTGAAGGGCATTTAGAAATGGAATACATCAGAATCGAGCTTTTGTGGAAAACAACTTCTTTATTATGAACATACACGAAAATCTTCCTGTTCTAACATATATACACGGCGTTTTAGAGTATATGTTTACTCCTTCATCGGGTGGAATGTGGGATACAACAAGGTGGGACACTAAATGTGTCTTAATTTTTCCTCCTTATTTATTTGTTTTTCATCTTTTTCACAGAAATTGAGTTTTAACATTGATATAATGTTAGTCATCATGTTATCATATATTTTTCAAATTAGGTAATATCATATAATGCATTTTCGCTAAATTTCAAGTATATATTTACTATAAGTGACTGTTCATCCAACATAAATTTGACTACATAATATATATATTACCTGACTTAATTCGGCATGTATTTTATTTTTATGAATAAAGTGAAGCCGTAAACGTAAGTAATTCACTGTAGAATATAAGCAAAATATTTACGATTATTACCACGGAAATATTTTATTTAACATTGTAGCTGATAGTGTATGGACATCTCCCTTCACTACTATGTTTTCACAAATTCTTAAATTGCAAAATCTATATTTTCATCATTATCGTTACATTTTCACCCCAACCAAATAAGAAGACGCTCCAATGGAACGAATGTGTGAAAATCTTTCGTGAAATTCAATTATTCTTTTGGTATAGGGTTCATTCTCCCACAGGAGGTAGGTAAATGGCTAACGCATAAAAAGAGGCAGGGAGATAACAGCCCTGTCTTATCCCAGCTCATCGAAACTCATCAATAGATTGCCAGTCTCTTTATGGATAGTTCAGAGTATAGGATGACAAACGCTAGGAGGGGAGGGGGAACTTGAAGGGGGAGTAGGGGATCCTGAAGAGGGGAGTGAATGGGGGAAAAGGGGGACTTGAAAGTGATATGACTGACAGAGCGAACCTCAAAGAAATGCGGAGGAAACTGTCAAAAGACGAAAAGGGCGATAAGTATTTGGCGAGAATTTTTGTACAAATATACGAACAAAAAGCCTTAGCGTCATCCTCCCTTCATCGGGATAATCTTTTCTTCTCGTGTTTGAGGCAAAAAATGCGTCCCATTATTGTTTTGTTTTCAAAGGCCGTTCCAATCTTGACGAGTATGTGTGATAACTTTTGAAAACCACGCCAAGCCAACGTTGAGGTTAATTTATTCAAGAATGTGTTTTGGAGGTTAAATGCAAACATACTTTCATAAACACTATTAATTTGATGGTTGGGGAAATTGTTCTATTCATGTTACCGCATCGTGGGTGGCTCGCAGTATTATACAATCAGTTATGCCGACATTCATGATGTCTTTATAATCACCTGGTAATATAACTGATAAACCTCTAAATACTTTTAATGAGAGCAATTAACAACGTGTCAAAAAGTAATGACACGTGATAAAATAAAATGTTATAAGGTTCAACACCATTAAGAAAAGCTGCAGGATCTGTTGGTAGATTATACGCTCTGTGTATCTATTCGTCCCCCCCCCCCTCTCTCTCTCTCTCTCTCTATATATATATATATATATATATATATATATATATGTATACTCATCTACTCATTTCATTCGATTCATTTCTGTTTTTATTATATTTTTAATTATATATTATATCCGATCTGTCATTAAAACATCCCACTGACCATCAATTCTTCCATCCATATGCATCCATCTAGTCTGATGTTTTTCTATGCAATTTCAAATTTTCAAAATTCCAAAATAAAATAAATATATATATATATATATATATATATAAATGGTCTCTGGGGTGTGTTCACTGAGCTCCGTAGTCATGTTGTGGACTTGCCTAGGCACTTACAAACAGCCTATATAAACTATGTTTTTGGACTATACGTAAACAGAAATTGGGGAATAAATTTAGAATTGTTCAAAATATTACTTTGGGGCGTTTCATGGTCGAAGAGAGAGACTCTCACCCAAATGTCTCCTGACATAAAATATATCAAAACGAGTTGATAAATACCTGAGGCTTGTTGATATATTTGATATCAGAAGACACAATGGTGAGATTCTATACATCATCCAAAATCATCTTCATCACGTTTCAATGAAAATCTCTGCCAGATGACTGCCAATGTCTATGAGGTCATAGCATTGTGATGTCACTACACGATGATGTAAATTCATTGTGATGTCATATAGTTGACAGGGCATTGTGCAAAATCTACTGCCAAAACAATATCTCCAAGGAGATATCGCTAGATCTCGAGCAAGTAATATCTCCTGTGGACCACGTTTTTAGATGATGACAATTATAGGGTGGAAGTTCGATCACGTGTATAGTCTTCAAAGTAAAACGGTTGATAAATTAACAGCAGTACTAACAGTTTTCTCCTACATGTTCAGATTTACGTGTTCGAGTAAATCGGAACATGTAGGGGGAAAACTCTATGAGCTGTTTTATCAACCGTTTTACTATATATATATATTTATTATATGACGAGCAATGAAATACTGGGATTTATCAGAGAAATAAACTGTCTATCAAGCTACAGTGAAAATAACTTATATTTTCACTACGAACAGCGACTGATATAATTTGACGTCATAAAACAATGGTCTGACGCAGCGAATTGGTTTATGAGTTCATAGTGTTACCACGGTGACGGGCTGTTCCTATAGCGACCGCTTGGTGTGAAAACAACCCTTTTCGGACGTAATTACAAGGATAACATCATATTAAAAATATAATATCCGTCAATTCTCGAAAAATACCATGTTTATCTTACTGGTGAAATATAACCTTTCTACCTCACTCGATGAGATAAACATGGTATTAGTCAAGAAAAGACAGATATCCTCTATATATTTCTCCAAAGAAAATACCCCTCAAAAAATCTCAAAATGACAAAATTTCATTCTTTCAGAGTATCAATCCACAATAATTGGGTAAAACACCTCTCCTCCGTGAAACTATCCACCTGTTTTACTGTTTACATCTTCAAATACACCACAATTTACCGTTCTCTGGAGAAATAAACAATTATCACCGCACGTGTAAAATGAAAACACGTGTTTGTTATTCAAAGCTCGGCTGTATTTTCACTCATAACATCTATTTCACAGATCAGGCTGATTTAAACAAAGCGCCTTTTCAAAACACGCTTATTTATTTTCGTTTTCGAGGTAACCTCAAAACTCATTTCTCAGCACAGGGGTTGCATGTAACCTGAATTTCATAATACAACTTTAAGAGAAGGGATGCATATAATTAGCGATTGTTTTACAGCGCTGATCGACGGACACACAATGCATTATTTTAGCAGGCTAATGTTTTCACTGTCCGCCTTTATTTTCATATTTCTGTACAAATATCCACCCTGGGAGGTTCGATCCACACCCTTGGTATTAATATGATCGCAGGGCATGAGGTTCGTGTAGAACGCATTAGGTGTTTATGAAACGTCTTTGAGACATTTTGATTGAACCACAAGTTTAATCTTCGTGGATGTGCATGTACATAGAAAACACCCCTTCCTTAACTATATATATATATATATATATATATATATATATATATTTCATGGAACAAGATGAGATGATAATATTCCAATACGCTTTTTTTCTTTTAGCAGTTTATTTATTTTATAACTTTTGAAAATATGTTTATTAACCCATAAACTGACTTGAAATGAGTATTGCAGATAATATGCATACTTATATAATGTCAGTATGTCCTCTAGACCATAGTGCAAAATATTCAAACGACCAGCCCAGTCTATATGTAAGTCTAGATTCCTCAGCTCAAGGATAGGACTCCGTTTTGTGTAACTAATTGAAGTCTTTATATATCATTGCTGTTATTTCTGAGACTTATGGTTACTCAAATATTGTGTCTGTGAGATGTGCTGAAAATGTATTCGGCCACTCTGTTTAATTGCAGGTAGATTATTGTTTATCTTTTCCATAAAACACTCTTTAAAACGCTCATAAAACAACTCATTAATCGACCATAAACTAGTGCAGATTATGTATGTATGTACTTACTATTCTTTATTTGTGAAAAGTGAAGAAATAATATAATTCAAATAATTTGTTAATGATATACCCATTCAGGTACTCTTAAATTAATCGGAAAATTATACTGAATTATATATGTATATGTAGTCTAACCCATGCTCGTTGTTTTATAAATGTTTACATGATGCTTTAATTTTCAAACCTGTCTGTCTGTCAATTATCTTTGTTGTGGGACACATATCGTTTATAGCGTTTTCTTATGAAATATGAAAATAAATACATTATTCATTTCCTCGTAAAATCGTCAGAAAATATTTACTGTTCATGATTTGAATGTAATTATATATGTGATTAGAATTTTTAATTCGAATACACATTAAAGTGTCATGTATTCTATTGTTAGAGGAACTCGGTTTATGATAAATTATAATTGATGCATATTCAACCTCTCATAAATTAGCCATAAATTTATGTTATTGCAGATCATAATGCATGTAATTACCCTTGTAGATTTTGACCTTTCATATTCAACTGCGTATACGTCAATATACGTATTATTCAATGTGTTACTCAGTCTTTGCTCACGTGTTGATATATTTCGTAAAGAGATAAGCAAAATTGTTTCCATGAGGGTATGATACTTAATATTTTATAACTGCTCAAACACACATGATCTGCTGAAATTTCTATTTCAAAGGGTCCTTTTTAAAATAATGTTTGGTATTTATATGTAACATTTTATGAAATATGGAAATAATGTTAGTAAAGATGTTATCGGCATAATGTCCTTTAAATTTAATTTAAATCTATGGCGCAACCCTGCTATATGGTGTCACATAACAAGCAAAAAGCATTTTTAAAGCCGTGTTTTTCAGAAACATGAAAAGAGCACGTTTCCAAAATTACAAATTTAGTTTAGTTTGCTGTGATATGATATATATACGGGTTGACTATGTTTCAGCTGTATCTTTCCCTCGTGGAATTAGATATCTTGTAGTTTTGTTGATACCGTTTCTTTTGCCCATCGGTGTATGTATTTGTTCCCTTAATATCAATAAAATGTTCCTTACCTATGTCAATACAACATACACGCAAGTACTTTCCATGTGAATGTAGATTTCAAGCTACCTGCTATAGACAACGTTTTCCTATGGGAAAACTATTGCCGTTCATTTCAAAATCATGTAAGTTTCAATCCATGCATTGTGCACGTATTTTTTTCTGCAACAAACATTATCGTGAGCAGTCAGGCGTGAACCGTCTCCAGACAGTGTCGTAACTTCAAACGATTTCAGCAAAGTAAAGCCTTGATCACATATATATTTCACTCAATTGAACTGCATATGTACAAAGGCATTTGCGCCTTCAAACGTAATCAGTTTGACAGATTTAGGTCAGCCACGCCCAGTCGGGTTGAAGGAAGACGCCCGTTGATGCAGGTGGCCTCTTTGAAGCTTTCATATTGCCGTATACAGTGTAATTAGTGTTCTTTGTTATTAATTCTATAATGTATTGTTGCATATATATATTTATGTATTGCCATGGAAGTAAAGAAAGGTAACCTAAGAAATATCTGCAGCTTATACATCGGTAGTGTTCATCGTTATTCTGGCGTCATCTATTGCCTTTCCATCTGTGAAGTGAACTTAAATTTTTTTTTTTAAAAAAACAACACACCAATTGATTTAAAGACTTTCCTCAAATGACATGTCAAATGGTTCGACTAGAAATACATATTTTATATCATTGACAGTTTAGATATTACTACTTAGAAAAACCTTACCTTCATTCAAACTATATCTTCTGAAGCGCCGTGATCATATTAACAAATCACTTTATACTCAACCAACTTGATAGTTGAAATTATTCATAATCATTACGGATGAGTTCTTAATTTTCAAACCAAGTTTCAAATGTTAAAGTGTTTAGTTAGAAGTAATACGCTTTTTCTTACAACAAGTATGGACATAGAATACGCCCTTGTTTCAGCCTGTTATTTACATAAAGGACGGTATCAATGAAACTGCCGTTTAGTCACTAAGTGATTGGGCGTTGCTTTAATGAAACAATGCTTTTTGTTTGATGTGGGCTATGGGACAGTCGAGTTATTTGTCACATTTTACTTTGAAATAACACAATCAATATCAATAATGTCTTGTTCTTCTGCATAATCATCAATTTAATTGATATCATCAAACAAATATGCGCTTTCATAAAAGATTAGAAGCTGTATCCCATGCTTCCATCTGTACAAGTATAGATACATGTACAGTGTCTCTGTATCCCATGCTTCCACCTGTACAAGTATAGATACATGTACAGTGTCTCTGTATCCCATGCTTCCATCTGTACAAGTATAGATACATGTACAGTGTCTCTGTATCCCATGCTTCCATCTGTACAAGTATAGATACATGTACAGTGTCTCTGTATCCCATGCTTCCATCTGTACAAGTATAGATACAGTGTCTCTGTATCCCATGCTTCCATCTGTACAAGTATAGATACATGTACAGTGTCTCTGTATCCCATGCTTCCATCTGTACAAGTATAGATACATTGTCTCTGATATCCCATCTCTGATATCCCAGTGTACATTATATGTTTTTAAACATTGAACATTATTCGCATTTTATTTATGATGTCATGAAAGTGTAACGCTGTTCACAAATATTACATTTTTCTTTCTTTTACGTTAACGCTTTACTAAAACGTGCGTATTTTTATTATTGTATTCATTTAGGCTCTGAAATGAATTCTATTGTAAATTGTCATAATTTTGCCGAGGCCCTTATAAAATTAAGGGGTCTAGATAACAGACTATTACTTCTTATCCGGTTCTGAAACTTAAAACAAAATATTTTGATTATTCAGATCGTAGTGAATTAGCGGCATTCACAAAAAGTTCACTCAAACTCAAGTATTTATTCTGAAAATATCATCATTTTATTAACTATTGAAAAAAAAACTTTGACAAAACGTGATTTTCAGAAAACAGAGGCCCCTGTTAAATATCGCTTTCAATATTTTTTCAGAGTCTAAGTGATAGACTTAGCCTAAATGAATAAAGCGTTATAAAGTTATTCCAATGATTCATCCAATCTTCACTCTTTACCCTCCCTCCCGCTGTCCCTCCGGACCCTCTCCCAACCTCCCTTTCCCCTTCTTACGACAAATATGGACACACAGCAAGCCTCCCAAACTATTTGTGTTCTATTTACCTTCCTCACTAAAGATGTTTTCATGCGATCAAAGTCTTTCTTACTGACCTTATCACAAATAAAGAGGAAGAGAAC
Organism: Gibbula magus; assembly: GCA_936450465.1. Classification (NCBI taxonomy): domain Eukaryota; kingdom Metazoa; phylum Mollusca; class Gastropoda; order Trochida; family Trochidae; genus Gibbula; species Gibbula magus. The sequence goes on from OW388293.1 coordinate 7,905,471, forward strand.
TTGAAAATGTCGCGCCCTGGCGTGACCCTACAGCGCTTGTAATCTAACTTGTATGGTCTTTTTTTACCCTCTGGGTCTTTGATGCGTTTAATCGCGACATATTGGAATCATTAAGGCAAGGCTATCTTTGAATCGTTCATCTTTCACCCGGGTTTCTAGCTTCTGCCAACTTCAAAAGGTCATGTGGGGTCATTCTGGGGGTAGATTTCGGGAGACGTTGCAAAGAATCGTTCCTTGTAGGCCTTTTGAAAATAAGGGATTTTTTTGTAAAAATATTTCTTTTTTCATGCATGTCAATTCTGTATTTGTTCAAAGCACGACATATTTTTTATCAGCTGTGAGCTAAAAGCAGGTATTATACCACTGCATTTCCCTTTGGACCTTTCATAAATATAGATTATTTTTTATAAAAACTTTACCTTCTTTATGCACGTTCATACGCTGTTTTCCAAAACAACAAATTGCATTTTTTACATATGTGGATATAACAACCAATGTTTACATGTTGATATCAAACAAAGAAGAGCGTGTTAGAAGAGTCAAGTAGATAAGTAATATAGACATTTTACCTGCTGTTCAAGTTTAAAAGATGTGGTGACCTTGTTTTCCTTGCGTAGTTTATTCGTGTTTATGTGTGGTACTGGTTTCTCAATGACCTTTCGAAAAAGGAGATTTTTTGTAATAACATTTTCTCCTTTTAATAAGTCCGCTTATTACCGGTGCGTATGTTTAAGTACTTTCTATATGTCTGTCACATGTGGCTTTCATTATTGACGAGTCAGCGCCTATATCTACTTGAACAGGATGAAAGGTTGCGCAGCTTTGCACTCCCTTACAGATATACTTTAATGAAAATGTTATACCTTTAATATGTAACTGTATAACATCTAACTACTCATACACTAAACTGACCTTACGCTATGACTGTTAGTTCAAAATTATAGGAACCGTGAATGCAATCTAGACTTCCGTTTTTAGATAACGAGAGTTCATCACAAAAGCTTCGTAAAGATCACATGGCAAACTTTCGTGTATAATAATGTCTTTATTAACTTTTTATGCATTTGAATCAGAAAATCAGAAACAATTCAATTCTATTACAACATCCGTAATAGTGACGTCACGATCAAATGTTTATGACGTCACAAACGACTCGCACACACAGTCAGACAATTGATGCTAAGCAAAACTGCACTTGTGCATATATCATAATTATTATTTTTTATTATATGAACCTGGTCATGTTTCACCATACACGTGATAAAATGCTGCATAATGTATATTACGTAAATAATAAATATGTATACACAGACGAAAGCACTGAAAACGCTACAATCACTATATACATAAGGCACTAAAGTTCTAGATTGTTAGAAAGGAAACATGCAAATGAAGCATCATAATTATACAGCAGGGAATATAAAAGTCCCTGGCCAATGTAAAGTGCTCGTGATTAATGTGCTCAGTGGGCCCCGGAAACAAGAATTACTGTCGCTGAGACTTAATCTTCAACACTTGTACAAATATATACTAAACAGGTTTATGGTTACTAGATATTCAACTTTTCCCAGCATATTAACAGTGACTGTATATTGTAAGTTAATAACCTTTCCTTCTCTTTCAACCTGCATGATACACATCTAGCAATTGCATCTCAAATGTGTTTACTTTATTCAACTACAACTAAAGAATTCGTTAAATTTATCAACACAACATGTTTCATAAAATAAGACTGTGGAGAATAGCCATCCCTGTTACATTACCACTTTATCCTTTTTTCAAAGTAATATGAATGATACTGATAACATGTTATTAGTTGTGTCCCAAATCTATTATATCAATTCATCTCCTCTACATGCACCTTTATATTTTTATACATTTATATACGTGTATATAGCAATAATTGAATCTAATCATTTCAGCATCTTTCATAAATAAGACTGGGATAAGTAGCTCACCCTGACACCACCCAATTTTCAATAGTTCTCTTTTTAAAAATGACTTCTATGACTTAGGGCATTAGTATCAGATTGTGTTTTCAGCTCCTTGCAGCGCTGATGAATTAGTGTTTTACCCCTGTGGATAAAGTTTATGGTTTTCTTATTGAGTTCTACACAGGAGTTCTGAATCACCTAACTCGTGAATGGGAGGTGAGCTCCTGACAGCGTCCTGTATCATCAAGCGTTCGTCTTCCCAGACAAAACGACTCGACAAGGTGACTAACGTGGGTGGACATTTGGAAGAAAAAGAGCGTCGTTCTAAATATGATCTGTTACGCCCGTGACAGCTTTTCCCTAGCGACCTCATATTTCTTTCATTCACTTAAAATGTCTTCAGAAAAAGTAAGGGCGTTCTTAATAATATTATCATTTTTGAGTTTGTAAGTCCCTCTATGATTGTGCATTTTCATTTGAAAGGTAAAGTCATTTTAAATTTCTGAAATTAGAGGATATGTTTATTTCAATACAAAATATGTTCAATATGGTCTATGTTAATATAAAGCAAATTTCAAACTGCGCTAGAATATTTTTTCATACTGATTTAGTAACACCTCATAAAATGTAGTCTAACACTTAGACTCTGAAAAATAAATTTTTAAAAATATTGAAAAGAAGCCCATTTCTTACAGTCTCGTTTTCAATATTTGATAACATGGTGTTATTTTTAACACTTTTATAAAGAATAAATTCTTTTTCTGAGTCAACACAAAATGTTGCTCTTATCCAGTATGTAGGGAGAGTTTCAACAGTAATCTGTACTTCAGTGCTCATATCCAGTATGTAGGCTGAACTGAAAAACGATACGCCCAATAGCAGGCGTAAACCTTCTGGATTAAGAGCGCTTGAATTTTCCTATAATCCGTTCAGTTCTGTCGGGGTATTTTTGTGGAAACGAAATTCGAGGGGACATTCCTGTTTACATAAAGATGATAATAACACAATCCAGTTGAAACATAGTTGACTGGCATACGTTCATTAAAAATAGAAACAATGAATAGTGGAGCCATTCATCGACGCAACAAGTGTGAAAATATTTGCTGCGGCTATTTGATTCCACTAATGATAAATTGGTTGTTACGTTGTAGATACTCTATCAATATACATTTTTTATTACTAGATATATGTAAAATTATTACAAATATACCTTTTTTTCTCATTTCATTTAAGCAAAACACGATTTGTCGGATTCTACCGATAGGACTAGCACCTTAACTAAAATGATATCATTAAGTTTTTCCTGACCAACTCCGTGTCAGGTGCACATACATCGGAGAATAAGAGTCATGACAGCTGTCAAAATTTTCCAAATAACAAGTGAGAACGAAATAGACAACAGGTTACCTAAGGTCTGGATTCGATCCCAGACTCATCGTTCCCAGGTTCGCCACGCTACCCTCCATACCAACGGACGCGTAAGTTTTATCACCACATATGGGACTTATTTTAACAGAAACACGCCGGTCAAATTTTAACAGCGGTTATCCGTTTCCGCTTTGTTTTGTTATGCAGGAAATGTGTGAATAATTTCAAGTGGAAGTTGAAAGAGCATATACTAATTTCTGTAAATCATTATGATATTAGTTAGACCTGCGCGTGCCAGATGATACGATAACGAGCTGCAGGATGGTTTACACTAGCCTCGTTACTGATCCAGCCTCCTCATTGGTTTACGTAAATCACACGGGGCGTTCAGTTTCAGCACGTGCAGCCGTTTGGATATCCGCTCTTGGGATTTTCCGGTTTTTAAACAAACTTTTAAATTCGCTTAAAGTTGTGGGGATTTTTTTTGCTTGAAATACGTAACGAGTTACATGGGCTATGAAGTTTAAAGTTTTGTGCGTGGTGCATTATGTCGACATGTGCTCAAAAGAGTTTAATGAAGAACATATTGATATATAGTGGTTTCATGTAACAGCACAAACGTACTCCCTCTGTCGTCCAAACGTATTTCTGAAATATCAAAACATGTCATAATATAATGTATGACATATCATGTGTTATATAATGCTATCATTATACTCTTTAAGTATATTACAACTTACTTTACTATACCATTGCAATGTCCTCTTCAAATATGTTAATATGAAATGCTAAATAAACAATATAAAACCTCTTACCTTGCATAATGTAATGTACATTTCATTTCCAGCTCTCCTTAAGTTTACGAGAAAGGTGTAAGTAGGTCGTAATTGCATAAAAGGAAATAAATTACATAAAGCAATAAAAAGAGACCTGTAAATTTTACTTGTTCACATAAGAATGTTTAAATCCAAGGTTAATGTCTTTCCTCATTCAAATCCCAATTTACGCTTAAATGTGGGACTTATTGCATGAATGTAAATTTCACGTGCCGCACGGGATATGCGTGTTTCCTGCTGTAAAGTTGTAAATTTCATTATGTCACGCGGAGCCCCGCGGAGGTCATTTACATGCAGTGAAACTGTTACGTTCATTTGCCTTCGTTGCTTTGTTTATTTCTTGAGTAAATGGTTTTAACTGTTTATGCTGAGAGGAAGTTGTAAATTAACAGTTCCATTTATTCTTTTTCTCAAATGACATAAAAGTGAAGTATTTTTAAACAACAGGTATTAGAGTGAATCAATAAATGAATGAACGAATGAATAATTGAATGAATTAATAAATGAATGAATGAATAATTGAATGAATGAATGAATTATTGAATGAATGAATGAATGAATAATTGAAAAATGAATAAAGAATGAATGAATGAATGATGAAGAAAAATTACAAAAGATTATACAAATCATCTGCAATTATAACTTGCATGAATAAAGTCGAATTTACCCGCTTAAAACTCAATTCTTATGTTATATAATTGTTACCACAAGGCAAAACTCACATCATACTTATATTTCAGATACTATTTTACTTTGTGCTATTTCATGCAGTTTTCGTCCCATCGATAAACATGTAATTAAGCTAATGAAAGGAACGTCATTTAATCTTGAATCTATAATTAAGGAAAACCGAGATCTATGGATAGTCAAGTTTTCGATGTAAATACTGATACCGTTTTCAACAAATTTTCACTCAGTTTAAAACGGCGTTTATCTTCATTTCTTCTAAAAGATAACTTGAAGCAGATTTTCTTGTATATTTGTCCTCAGAAAATGTGACAGGTATGAATTACAGTTATCCGTATTCACAGTAGAGGACAAATCTAGTTGTCACACAATAAGACGTTTACCCTGAAGGGACCCGTCTCGTGAAGAGAATGTGAGAGTTGTGAGCGCTTCCAATTACCTAGGTAGTATAACTACTAAATCGTTTAAGCCGCGATACCACATACTCGGTTACGAACATGAGGGATGATGTACGTGCATCATGATATCCTGTAATCAAGCTATGTGCTATGTGCTCTCGTCATTTACGCAATATTATATTATATTATATTATATTATATTATATTATATTATATTATATTATATTATATTATATTATATTATATTATATATTATATTATATTATATTATATTATATTATATTATATTATATTTTATATTATATTATATTATATTATATTATATTATATTATATTATATTATATTTGGTGTATGTTATATGCTACCATGATATATGCTATCATGCCATCCATCATACTATCATGCTATCATGTCATCACGTGCGATATGCTATCATGCTCTATGTTATGTGCTATCATGCTCTATGTTATGTGCTATCATGCTCTATATATGTTAATGCTATCATGTTATATGCTATCGTGCTATATGCTGTTTGTTACCATGCTATCAAGCTACCATGCTCTCATTATGTACGCTGTATGAGGTATGCTGTTTGTTATCATGCCATCATGCTATTTATTATGTCAGCATACTTTTTCATCGATCTGATTGGTCGAGATGTGATCACTTGTCCATTGACAGAAAAGCATATTGACTCCATCCCGAGTCCGATCAAAAGCCGTATTAACTTGAATGACGTCAAAAGATTGTTGCATGACGTCATGCTATTGTTGTCATGACATCATTTGACAGTAGTCCTTACTTTTCCCGCCAAATTGCATTTTGTGATTGTATTTCATTCTTTTCCTTTCGTTTCTATGTTAAATACATAATAAAACAATTATGGACTGGTGAACTCGGTCAATACCTGTTTTTATGGACCTGAGATCACAATATTGATTTTTCGGCTCCATAAAAACAGATATATATTGAACTCATCACAAGTATATAATTATATAATGTAATATGTTATTTACTATCATCCTGTACTTGCGACTATACTCAGATATCCACTACCTTCTCAAAGAAAAATTAAAGAATGAAATGGAACTATGGACACTACGGGTGCGCAAAGCAATGACGTCGATTAATAATAGGTGTATAAGTGTGCATGTTTTATGCGATAATTCAGGTAACGTTCTCTCACCAACTACAACAACTAAACTGTATATTAATATGTATAATTCATATCCTTCTGGTCTTAATGTCTTTCCACATAATCCCACTTTTGTAGCTTCTGCAATATTAAAACTGAAATGTGTATCTTAAACTGAAAATGTCTTGTCAATTTGGCTATTGTGTCATGTTTGTCATGTTGGAAATGTATATTGTGTACAGATGCCCTTGGGTCATTGTTTTTCAAACCATTTTTTTAAAAGCATTTAAAAAGTTTGAGATGACCCCCCTGAGAATCTATTAGTCTACTATTTTTTTATCGTTTAAATGGTGTGAAAAGCAATGACCCAAGGGCCTGTGATTGGGTGCTTATACGAAAACAAAAGTGATGAACAAAACATAATTGTAAACTGTGTACTTACACGAAATCATATTATTCGCTGTGGAAAACATAACGTTTTATTAAAATGAGGAGTCTGTCGACAAGGAACATATATTTTAAAACGAGTCTAAGCAAGTCTATATCAAGACCAAATATTCTGAATACTGCTGAATATTCGAATCTTAAGAGAAGCTTCTTTTTTCATGTTTTATCCTTTTCTGAAATGTTCATTTCAGAAACCACACGTACGTCTACACATGTCATTTCACATAAACTGTTCATGTTTCAAATGTATCATACATTCAAAGTCTGTTCTCTTCCTACATGGCGTTTACGATAGAGACAGAAGAACCAATGAATGTCAAGTCATATCAGTCTTTATTATTCATTTCATTCATGAGAGTTTGCACGGCAATAAAGTCGTTAACCAGTTCCTGGGTTCGAGATATGAGTCGCTGTAGTCCGTTCTTGGTAATTTAATAGACCATGCAGAAAACTACACGTGCAGTTCATGCAGACTCCATAAAGGTGGGGTCTTTACGACACTGCTCTCGTTTTCGCTCGGGCAATACCAAATATAGCCTCGTGATACATGCAGATACTGTCAAATAATTGATTGTAAATGCAGATAATATGGTATTCTATGTAGATTGCAACATGTGACACATTAATAAAATATGTCTTCTTCTTCTAATAATCAGTTTATATGCAAAGGTGCAAACGAAAAAAAATCTATATGATAATAACTCTCTATCTGAAGAAAACACGTTATTCATTAAACGAAACAGTTTAGCCACTGAATTGCTATATAATACTTTAAACAAACATTTTAGAAAAAAGGTCACACATGGTTAATATTGTATCACATGTATACTATGCTTCAATTCTACTAGCATATAATTACATAGTCATATCTATATATATATACTCTGTGATTATTGTTAATTCATTATCTTTGTACATTGTATAGCCTTGTTATATATCGTGTTACATATTCATGTATTTTTTTGTGCTCAATTCATGACAATGAAAATTCCCTTCCCAGGTCAATAAAGATTTATCTTATCTTATCTTACAATTAAAGTATAACATTCAAATCCTCATCATCACCAATTAAAGCATCAATAATTTTAAGATACACACAGGTATGAATAGTTTCTGAAATTAATGTGGATCTGGTTATGTGAAATGAGTTTAAATATGTACTTTTCATAAGTAATATACTATAAAGAAGAAGAAGAATTTTATGGATGTTCAACTTCTTTATTCCAGTTCGGTGTAGATACTAAAACCCAATATGGTTTTTCAAACATTTGTTTAAACATCTTTAACCACTAACAAAATTTTATTCATTTTCAACAATTATCGAAATTTTATATTTTTCCTTATTACCATCACGTTTTTCGGGTGTTGACAATGACTGTAAAAGTCCTGAAATGTTTTAAATGTCACTTTTAAAAATTAAAATGACAAGAGATGGACTTGAAACAGTCATTGACCCTTTGTTGTCTTTTATACATGGTTTTACTTGTCTTATTCAATTATTTTATTACAAGGATAAAGTTAACATGAAATATTCATCACCATAAATGTTGACGCATGGCTCCTACTGTAAGCGCTGATTAATAAATCACATATGACGGATACGTATGGTTTACCACATGCACATTTCAGACATGTATAAAGACTTTGATGGGCTTTAAATGTCAAAAATTATTATTCCATACATTTCATAAGTGTATGTTTCATTATTGCCCACACTGCAATAATCGAAAATGAACAACAGATTTAACTTTCTTTTATTATTGCTTCTTCCTGATAATTGATAATTTTAAGGTCATATGCAAAAGCACATGTCATTAAATGATAAAACCATTCTAAAAACGAAAAGTAAACGCAAGTACTGAAAAATATTAATCATATTGCACTATGTGTTTCAATAAAAAAAATATATTGGAGCAAATGTAGATTGAAAGGTAATATATATAGTGTGTTTTGAAGATGCTTATCTGTCATATAACTCATGTAACTCATAAAGTCATTACAGTCATAGTTCACGAATAAAACTATAAGTATGGATTCAGATTTTAATTATAATTTCAAACAGGCAAAATTCATGTATACAACTTGACAGGTATAATAAGATATCGCATAACAGCGTGTAGAATATCTATCTTTTTAAAAAGGGCAATCTCGGCTGACCTCACGCGTTCGTGTTCAGACACCGTGACGGGAGGGAAAGATTGCCACGCCCTTTTCTATCTGGATATGGCGTCAGTGACATTCATCCGACATTTCGTCGCGACATACAAGTAAAATAATATTTTAGCAGGCGCATGACAGTTTAGGCTATAGCTGTCATAGTGTATATTTCAATCCTTGTAATCTTCATTTAACATGAAGATGGCAGATTCAGTACTCCCTGTCGGTGTACATTTCAAACGTGAAATCTACATCAAAATGCATCACCTGTAATATGACAAGCGTGCTGATGGATTTGTAAAATGATCTGAATGTGAAATTATATTTTAGGTTAATTGAAGCTTCATGGGGAAATAACAATGAGGCCAATCCCTAACAGATGGACTGAAGGAGAAACTGTAAAGGGTTGAATTTATTTTAAATATTTAAATGTTGGCTGAATAAGAGGCGTTATTTTCATATGCTGACATTTTAAGAACTTCTGAAAGTTTGGATTTTTGTTTGTGTTTGTTTGCAATTGATTTAGAATTGTAAAATTAATATAGAGGCTGTTGTTTATGTTGCTAAGTTTGTTTCTCAGCATGCAGATGTTAATAATTTGATTGTAGAAAGGAAAGAGTGGATCGAGCAGTGCATCTAAAGGCTACTACTACAATATGTTTAAACAATCCCCAAATCTAGAAAAATACCTATTACAATTTCCATAAAATGTTCGCATTTTGTTTACTAGAATTAGAACTTAGAAATCATAGACTTCCTATTGAAATTGGAAGATGGTATAATGTTAAAAAAGAAGATAGTACATCTTGTAATTAGTGCTCTTGGTGATGTTGTTTTTTCCATATTTTAATAATATAAGAAGATCATTGTTAACACCTTATTATTGTAATAACCCTTATATAGATAAATTCATATCTCTTACGTCCTGTAAGCATAACGGACTACTGTGGAAAGTTTGTAACTATGTAAAAACTTGTCTTCGTATGCTCCCATAATAACATTGTCATTTTTTCTCTATATCACTTTTGTGAACTTAATTAGATTAAACCATTCGTTCATTCAGCAACGTAATCTCACACTATGTGTAATTCTGAAATAGAGCAACAATAGTTGTCTTATCTTGGGGGTTCAGTTATATAGCTAATCTATATGGGAAATGTATATATTACAAATACAAACATTTCGAATATGGTACAATGAAAGAATAGTCAACCATCTTACTCTCTGAACTCTCAAATTCGCATTATACCTACATTGTACATATCTACCTCTCACACTATCAAGTTCACCACCACTGTCGCTTTTAACGTCGCACCATTTTCTTTCAATACGGATAACTGTTTTCTATGGATACGGCTTATTGGGTCGTGCTATGAGATGTTTTACCCTCTAACATAACATAAATTGTATAAAGTGTATTAATAAATAGCAAACTTGAGAATACAAAATATGCAAAAAAGTGCTACAATGTTTTAAGAGCCGACGTTGCAAGTCTGTAGAGCTCAGTTTAACACATTTCAGATGGTTGATTTTAGTTAATTTTTGAGATTTTACACACAGGCATTCATTTCTGAGACTAAATATTGGACTGATAAAGAGTTTTCATTACTTTGGACGTTACTTCAAACTTCAAATTAAATTATATAATGGTTTAATTAATACTGAGACGACTGAAATGTGTTGGCTGAAATTTAACCTTAAATTTATATGATTAATTTCTGAAACATTTAAAGGTAAAAAGGAAGTAGGGTGTATTTCATGGTTTAACATACATTAACTAACATAACTATTTTTTTTATTGAAGTGTATAGTTAGGTTATGAATAACGAAATCAATCAAAATACGACGTCAAGAATGTTCCATATTTGTAATCGGATATCATATAATATGCTAAAAGCAACTGAGGTGTGTACTTGTACTTCAATTTATATGCACGCACAGTAAACCAACCTATATATTTGTAACATATCATTTATAAAATTGGTAAACATTTTATCATTTATTATATGAAACAATGTATAAAACATATATTTAATAATGGTTTAGTAATATTCTTATATAACATGTTCTGGTTTGTCTTTCTATACAAGAAAATATAGTCATTATCTTAATCATGCATACTTTATATACAGACCACATTAAATTTTATGTAAACGATCATCTTACGTAAACATATTTTTTATCACGTTTATCACAACTTTATACAATTGTGGATCAAATGCATTACTACAATGCACCATAATTTACACATTTAGATATCCAATAATTTATCATTATGTACAGATTATCGTAATTTTCTATTTTTTTAAAAATCATAACGATTTTGGATCAAATGTATAGCATATAACAAGGAAGTGCAATAAAAGTTTATAAAGTGTACCGATAGTTTATTTAGATTTAAATTTCACGTTTCAACCAGGTTATACTCGCGTGGACCAACACATTATGAAATTCATTTCTTAAATCATAATATGTACATACTTTCAAATCCAAAGCAATAAAAACAATATACAGGAAAGTCGTCACACAGGATTAATGAAAAACAACGTGACATAGGATGATTCCAAAATCTTGAAAGGGGGAGGGGGTCACATTGATGGTACATCAAATTTATATGCAAAAGTGGGTGGGGTGGTTAGAACTCCCTGGACCCCCTTCCGGATCCGCGACTGCGTCAGACAAGGAAATAAAGTGCACAACAAAATTACACCACTCTGTTTAGGGGTCGTGACAGCTGTCGGCCAATTGAATAGACTGTACAGGATCTTATCTTGCGTTGAATAGTTTACTAGTATACATATGTATATTCTAAGGGGGTATAGCTCAGTGGTAGAGCATTCGACTGCAGATCGAGAGGTCCCCGGTTCGAACCCGGGTGCCCCCTACTTTTTTAAACTGCAAGAGTGATGTTGATGTTATGAGAAGAAACTTAAATGGAACGAATACTATTACAGAAATGAACCATAATTATTCGAAAGAAAGTAAATTTGATTTTACCATTCAGGATTATTCATTGTGACAATAAAACAATAATTTTGAGTTCACGAAAGAAATGCAAAAAAAGAAAATTGATAAGTTATTGGTTGTGTTAACAAGATTTGTTTTTAAAATTGGGAGATATGCCCCTCCCCACGAGTAACAATTATCATTTATACGAGTGGAGAAACCACTATGATTTTTCAACCACTTATCCCTAGTCATCCCAGGGCCTAATAGTCAAATCTACAAGAAGACTACAGAGCTCACTTTTAGGAATTGAACACATCTCAGAGGCTCCTTTTATATTATTTACATAAAAAAGAATAACCTCATAAATGTTAGACTAATCCTCGGCCAACTGAATGTGTATAAGATGAACCAGCCAATGAATGTATTAAAATCAAGCAATATTAGCAGTCCCTAGACCAATGAATGATCATCACGACATGCATTTCATTCGCTAACAACACATGCTAATAGCGAAGCATTGCCAGATGGTTAGCTTTTCGAGCTGTTCGAGTCTTACACACTCAGACTATTAAGTAGTGTGACGGATTAAATACTCTGATGATGCAGTATACCTCTCCACAATACCATAAACATCCTTAGAACTGCCAATAACAAACATTTTTATTAAACAACTGTCTTTTTGGTTTTTTTTATTTTTTAAATTAATCGTATCAATATAATCACTTTGATACAATACTCAATTTATAAATGCGTTTATGAAACCAACTTCTATGAAACCAACGTCTATGAAACCATCCCGTCCTGTCTACGAAACCACTGGTTCCTTGTTCAGAACGTTCACTAGAATAGTCAATGAACATGCCTGAACGTGTTAACAAACATATACATTTAAATAATTAACGACTTATTGATTGAACGGTTGATTGTAGCTGATATGTTTAGAAAGCAAAGATTTCATACAAAAATTTATGACAATGCACAACATGTAGACGTATAGATTATTCCCCCGTGTGTGAAGCGTGACAGCTGTTGCAGGTATTTCTACCTGTTTAAAGTATACAGGTAAACCTTATCTCGCATAGTGACTCGTCGACTAGTTTACCTATGTTCATATTAAGGGGGTATAGCTCAGTGGTAGAGCATTCGACTGCAGATCGAGAGGTCCCCGGTTCGAACCCGGGTGCCCCCTATTTTTTGTTACGTAAACCTTTTAACAAATTATAACAACAGCCTATACACTATGGCTTTCAAAACGTCAAATCGAATAACCAATGTGTTTCTACGTATAAACATACATACATTTAAATAATAAACGACCTGATTGAATGGTATAATTATAGCTGTCATAAATTAAAAGCAAAGAATTCATTCATAAAAGATACTAAACCACCTTCCTTTTAATACCATACAACATTTAGTATTAAACAGCGAAATCGAGTTATACCAAATCATTAAAGGGTTTATATATAATACTTGTGGTGACGTTACAACTGCATACTTGCAGCGGTATAATACACAAGTTTCCCATGGATCTAGATATATAAATCATTGATAGTGCCGTATAAATATTACACTGCAGCAGTGGAGTGGGGGCGGGGGTCAATAGCTATACCCCCCCCCCCCCCCCCCCCCCCCTTAAAATATATGGATCGGACTCTTTGCAGTATCTTGCAGAGGCGAGGAAATGTGTAGCGTGCACGTGACAGCTGTTCCAGGTATATCTACCTGTTTAAGGTACATACAGGTAAACCTTATCTCGCATAGTGACTGGTCGACTATTTTACCATGGATTAAACTAAGGGGGTATAGCTCAGTGGTAGAGCATTCGACTGCAGATCGAGAGGTCCCTGGTTCGAACCCGGGTGCCCCCTACTTTTGGTGATTTACTGGTTTTCATTAAATATTCACATTCCTTCCCTTGTTATTCATTCACATTAGTCAATATATGTATGTATATGTGTGTATAGATATATATTAATATATATATAACCATGAACTAAAGTGTTTTGGACTGTGTCTTTACACTCCAACGGGAAACTGAGTATTTCTTGTAACGCCGGGAAACCGGTTGATTTTTGGTCCCCCGATTCGACTACAGTGTTACACTGTTAACAAATAATAAAAAATGTTGTTGGCTGTGGAAAGACCATTTGTTTTCCAAATTGGGAGACATGTATCCCCTGCCGAGAGGAGAACCCATTAATCAACGTATGTGTTTGTATGTGTAAACATACATGCATTTAAATAATGAACGAATGATTCAACCAGATTCTCTATATACATATGTATACATCTAATTCGAGAGTCACTGGTTGAACGATGTGCTTACAGCCTATTCAAAATGAAAGCATAAATTTCATAAATACATGATACTTAACCATCTACCATTTAATACCGTTTGCATTAAACGAGTTAATAATGAAGTATTGAACGAGCGAAAGCGAGTTTTAAATATTACACAGCAGCAGTGGTTGATCCAGTGGGGTGGGGATGGGGTGGGGTAGGGGTGGAAACCCCCCCCCCCCCCCCCCCCCCCTTCAAAATATATGGATCTTGCTTTGTTCAGTATCTTGCACAGGCGAGGAAACGTGTATCGTGAAAGTTGTTGTAGGTATAGCTACCTGTTAAGAATATACAGGTAAATCTTATCTCGCTCAGTGAGTGGTCGTCTATTTTCCCCATGGTTTTCCAAAGGGGGTATAGCTCAGTGGTAGAGCATTCGACTGCAGATCGAGAGGTCCCCGGTTCGAACCCGGGTGTCCCCTACTTTTTGTGTAGGTAAACATATGGCTTAATCAATTTTATGTTCAGGTCTTTGAAGGGCGTTTAGAAGTGGTATACATAAGGACATGAAGATTTACTGGATAACAACTTCTTTAATGTGAAAATGTACCTGAAAATCTTCATGTTCTCAATTTTATGTTAGTCTACAGGCACAATTCCTTTACGGTTCTTACTAAAAATTAAATATGGATCCAAAATATTCTCTAATGAGATAAATCAATGAAAAGAAATTCGGAGATGATAGCGAATAGCGAACAAATTTCATGGAGACATGGAGACTGTAAAACAACTTTCAACGTGTGTATTGAATCGATAGTATGTACAAATACATCGACACATTTTCCAGATATAGTGGCAATAACATTAAGTAGTATCTTGAAGTATTTATATGTAAAATTTCCTATAATTGATACATTATTAGGATGAATAATTGTATAAGAAATAAATAACTAAATATCATATTCAAAGATCTTATTTCTGTTACGTGGTTTATATGACAGCTATACGCATAAACCATGAACACATAGTGTGAGACAAGGCTGTTGCTCAAGGCCATGAATTATGTACACGGTATATGTACACTCCCTGTAAAGCGTGACAGCTCAGTCGACTTGCTCGTATCTGGAACGGTGAGTATAGTCGACAAGTATACAGCTATGTTTACTAAGGGGGTATAGCTCAGTGGTAGAGCATTCGACTGCAGATCGAGAGGTCCCTGGTTCGAACCCGGGTGCCCCCTACTTTTTGAGTTCATAAACCTTGCTTATTTCATCGTTTGGTCCCCATGAACATCAGATTCAGATATATATATGAATATATATATATTCATATATATGATAACCTCATTTAACATATTGACTTTCATTGATATTCCTCAATGAGACATCGGTGTCCGCGGCAACCATTCATAAAAGTGTCCTGTTCATTATAATATCAGGATTTTTTTTAGACAAAAGAGTCCTGATATCTGATAAACAAACACTTTTTTTTAAACATTTTCAAACCAGAACGTATCGCCTGGGACAGACTTCACGGACAAAACGTCTTTCTATTTCTTGATACAACTCGGAAACTATGGTAGTAAATATTACTTATTGAAATGTATACCGAAAGATAAAGCTATTTTATTACAGTGCCGCATACTGTTGCATGTAATACAGACATGGCTTTATAAAACATTGTACATGATATAAAAACATTGCAATTAAAATAGAAAGCACCCAGTCTTAAAATATGACTATAGAACAGATTTTACAATCGGAAATCTGGAGGGAGAAACTTCTGTGGGAATTGAATGCTAAACTGAAGTACAAAAGAATTACACACCTTAGTTGGTTTCGATTAATCCAATATCTTAAAAGAAAGGAGATGCATTTTATTACGGCACGACTACAATAACACATATCCGCAGTAGTTTGAAGGAATTAATTGGCGATTTGTTCATTTTTAGCTACAATATCTTTATTTTATGTAGACAGGAGTAAGAAATGAAAATTACACCAACATGACCCCATCCATGTTTAAAATGTGTGAAGAATGAGACACATTTATGGATTTTCACATAGAACATGCATGTCTTACATGTCGATGAACAATTGTGTTTTATCCAAATAATTTCGGTAGAATTAATCAAATTCATTTTTAAAAACAAAAAAACATTAACTACCATTTAGAAGTATTCTTTAACTGCTGACTAAACGCCTACTCTGTTCAGTTTTAAAGTACGACGTCGGAAACTTAAGATATGTGAAATTGAAAATCATACATAAATAAAACCAACTTAGGTGTGTACTTTCTTTTGTACTTCAGTTTATGCAATAGCAAAGCTCATTTAATATATTAAGATTACTTTTGGTCAATGACATAACAGAAAAGTATACTGACGATTAAAAGGAACTTGAGTGAATGGACCATACAGTGTATCAAATGTCTTTTCTTTAACGTCTTTTGCCAAATGTAACAAATGAAAATACGGCTTTGTAAAGAGAAAGCAAAATGCCTCGTTAAAGATCACTGTGGCTCCAAATAATGATGCAGATTGCACGCCCCGAGCAATCGTTTAGTTACAATAGGCGCCGAAAGTATACGTCGAGAAACCAACAACGAGAATAAAGCTTTAAATAGATTTTTTAAATATTTACATCTTTTAACCCGAGGAAGGAAACCTTTTCGGAAGGTTTTAACCTTATTAAGTGTTCTAAACATATAAAATATAGAGGCAAGGCGCCTGACGGTCGCACGAACTCAGTGACACAGACTTACGTTCAGCATATCGTAACTTTAACTATAACTCGTGTTAGAGGAAATTGTTAAGAGCTCACGCAATCATAGAACAATATGCGTGCGGAAATCTTGCACTTGGATAGAACACAGGGATATCAGATCAAAGGAGTGTGTAATAACAATTGTAGGCTACAATCTTTATATAGAGAAGCAATTTACGTGGAATTAGAAACCAATAGGTTTGAAAGGGATACTTTTTTAATGTTACATATATTCTTTTCAGATTGAAATGAAACATTTAAGTAATTTTAAAGATATTTTTTTTTTCAATTCGATTGCAATGAATTGATTAAGGATTAATTATAACGACATATAGAGAGAAAGTATTTGCAATGTGGGGAGGGGCGGATAGCGGATGGGGTAATAAGGGGATTTGGGACCGGGTATCTATACATTGATGCATATAATTTTGAGGTCATTAAAAACATTAATACACAGCCGGGGAAGTCTATGATTTACATAAAACATAAATCGCAATATTATTAAGGCTCACTTTTGATTTTAAAAACGACTTCAACACGATAAAAAAAAACAGAAATGTCAGATAAAGGGGGATGATGAAACAAAAATCTTTAGATTATGCTTTTCTGTTAAACATGAGGTTAAGGTACTTAACTATTTAAATTTTGTCAAAGCAACTGTTTAAAATAAGTTGGAAAATAAAATTAGTGTTGCACCCCCTAAAAAGTTTATGATGTGGCAATGCAACGATTTTGGAATTCATTTGAGATCCTTTTGAGTTAAACTCTTCCTCAAACACTACTCTCTGAGTTAGAGGTGTCATTACAGTCATACAGGCCGGATTTCGTCACTAAGCAACGTGATATGATAACCACTTCAAATGCACTTAAATACTTTCTTATATGCAGTTAAAATGAAGAAGAAAACACCATGTTTTAATAAATGTCTTCGAACACTGAACAACAGACACAAAATTTAACTTTCCTATATGGAGATAAAATTCAAGAAGAAAACGCCATGCTTTAATAAATATGTTCGAACACTAACAACAGACACAAAATTTCTTATATGCAGATAAAATTCAAGAAGAAAACGCCATGCTTTAATAAATATCTTCGAACACTTACAACATACACAAAATGTCTTACATTCAGATAAAATTAGAGAAGAAAATACCATGCTTTAATAAATAGCTTCAAACATTAACTACAAACACAAATTCAAACATTGTTATATGAAATTAAAACTCGAGAAGAAAATACCATTCTTTAATAAATGTCTTCAAACATTAAGTAAAGATACAAAATCTAACTATGTTATATGATATTAATTTTCGAGAAAAAATCATAATTTAATAAATGTCCTCATAACTACAGATACAAAATCTAACATTGTTATATGGAGTTACAACTCAAGAAGAAAACAATATGACTTAATAAAGGTCTTCGAACACTAGCTACAGAAATAAAAGCATTATGACATTAAATAACCGTTTGTCGAACCATAAAGCGTATAAGAGGAATTTAGGACACATTTAACATCTGAGGCTAATTCGTGAACCAATTGACCTCCTGTGATAAGTCAGCCCCTGTACCAATTCACCCTGGCCTGGGAAGAACTGTAGTCGAGCCTTCACTGTTAAACGGTTCACCGAGTTGAGTACAGTACGATCAACCTACAATGGACGTCAACAGTTTAATAGATTGCATCAATAGAGGGGACATCCTCTTTTGGCGCAGTGACCTCAACTTAGTGCGTTGGTTGTCGCTTCTCCCATCTATTACTAGGGGTAGGGGATGACAGGTTTTGAAGCTTGCCTCCGCGTCGATAATAATAAAACCCCAGGAAAATAATTGCTACTTTGAGTCCATGTGAAGATATTGTCGCTAACAGAGGGACACTGCCCATGTCGCTAACAATATGACTTTGTGTAGATGTCTTGTGTATTTCAAGCTTTTGTTGTCAATATACTCTGACATGCTTTCGTGAAATGGACACGCCGCTCGCTTGATTTACGTTATTAAGGATGCGGTTTATATTTCAAGGGGGACATTTATCATCTTTTTCGTGCCATGAATTGATGTCCCTCTCGCGTTTATTGTCATCAATATCAGTTATTTAGGTTTTGATGATACCAAATGTGACAAAAAGTATGTTTTATATCTTCTTATCGACATTTATTGATACCTGTCTCTTTTCTATTGTAACCAATAATACATGTGTCTATTCTGAACTCCATGGCCGTGACAGTGGCAGGCATGTTATTATTAACATACTAGACATTCCTATAGTGATAGTATAGCATAGTAAACCTTTATTATATGCTGTGGTTTTAGCTTTTGGCATGTAGTTTAGAATACGCACTTAAAATGTTTAAAGCTCAAATGTATATATCAATGAGTTGACTGCAATTACCTTAAAGGGACGCTTTAAGTGTCAAATATAACCCGTTGACACACATGATGAATTGGACACCCGAGTACGATTTTTTTTTAAAAAAAACAATCTAGATGGTTATTATATATATTTATGAAAGGGAGACGTTCTTAACTATCTGTCTCTACATCATATCTGTCTTTACGTCATAAATATCAAATTTAATTTCAAAACTGATAACAACCAATTCTTAACCTAAACCTTTCTCCGCAAGGCTAAACTCGCGCCAGTCTCCATCACTGACTAATTTAAGCCTTGCAGCACTTTCTTCGCGTTTCTGTACTAAGATAGTGGAGCGCCTGAAATGCATAGTGGACTCTGATTCGAAAGCCCACAGAACATGAAGGAAATGCTTAAATTAGTCTGCCATGGAGGCACGAGTTGTGCTTTGCGTAGGGAAGTTAGATAACCAATGAAACAAAGTAAACTATCAGTACGGTTGTGTTATGAACTATACATAAAGCTCGTTTGGACGCTTGTAAAACTTTGTAAAATTTACAAAATATACCATCTGGCTAAGGTCGCAGATGGATTAGAATTTACCTTCAAATCTTCAAAGTCTTGTTTCTTGGACACACTTGTGTTGAATGGCCAAAGCGGCACATGATGAAGTATTCCATACAAAAAATAGTATTAGAAATAAAGACTGAGTTTAGATTGTGAACAAATATAATGTTATTATAATGTTGGATAAGACCATCTGCAATCGCACAAAATCTTACACTATTTCAGACGAGTCCATTGCGCTATTCGACCACAAACTAAAGGAAAAACTGTTCAATGTTTTCATTCCGAAATCGACAAAGTTTTACAAGTATACAGTAACAATTATTCAAAAGTCAGATCAGACACAGAGCCATTTTCTCTCCAACATGTTTCATTGGTATACTCCCTGATACCAAGGAAACATGTTGGAGTAAAAATGACTCTGTGTCTTTTTTACTTTTGAATACATTTATTGTATATTTAGTGATAAGTCCTTATTCAGCAAGTCTGAAACTGAAAGAGTGATGAAAAAAACAACATGGGTGAAGGTAGTAATTATTAAAATGATATGGACTTAAATTTTAGTAGTCTTTAATCACTATATACCTTATCTTTGTTTACACTCTATATGTAAAAATATAAAGAAGCTAATAATTGCAGTATTGTTTTTCTAATAAAACACATAAATTGAAAAACCGTGTACATTTAAAGTCTTCACGATGCATGCATTGCAAAACGTTTTCTTCTATCACGCTCCAATTTGACCCAACGATCCAAGTGAACGATCCAAGGGAAGTAACTCTGTCTTAGAATTAGTTTAGCCTTGCACTATTCTTGTACATGCAATGAATGAAACGTGTCGATTGTAGATCGTGTATACAGTCAATGCAACGGGTACTGTTTATATGGGTTGTGTGGATATGTAGGTGTTTTCTGTCAACGACAAGAACCAAGCAAATTGTTAACGTACAGTGTCTGTTTGTTTTTGGTTTAATTATGTCATAGTTACATTATTATGTAATATTCTGCGCAGTAGATATTGTATCATTTCCAAAGTATTTGCAATATGCAATGTACCTTATGTGTATATATAAATATGGCGGACAGGACAAACCACCTCCACCTTTCCAACAAGTGATCTGTCACTTTAAAATTTACATATGTTAACTATCCACAAGTTACATATATAATATGTTGCATCTATGTTATATCTTAATTATCATGTACTTCTTTACTTGTAGCAAATACCGAACACAAGATATATATTTTGTTCGCTGTTGCTTTGTTTTAAATTTGGAAACGATTGTCATCATCGAGTGTTATTGCTTGCCCAATACATAATTTTAGTAAAAACATGTTGTGTGTATCCTTGACTTTGCATGTTATATTACTCGATTGATTAATTAATTAATTAATTAATTAAAGTATTCGGACTTTATCACATGTCATCTCATTTAAATCAGATCGTCATTTTACATAAATATGTAACGTAGTGTATCAAAATTACGATCTGATTTTAATGAGATTGGGTCACATTTTAAACATGCAAAAAGATGCAACACGCAGCACGTCTTTCACTTCATAATACAGTAGGTGTCGTGGTATTTATCATCTCTTTAGTAGATTTGCAAACAGAAAGAAAACAACGTTTTTGAAAAGTACAACCAAACAGCATGAAAAGTCGCGAAACCACCTTGCAAGAAAGGATTTATTGACAAATTAAACAATACCTTTTGAAAATACTTAAAAATCATTGGGCAACCCCACGTGTTCCGTTCAAACATATATCACTTGTTACGTACATGATAAGTCATTACGCCGCTCAATGTGTCACGTGACAGGGCGTCTTTAGGTTTATGAGAACCTAAAGTGTGATTTAAGTCACGCTATTTATAGAATTTGGCGGGAAAATGTGTCCCGCATTCGGGCGCCACGTCCTAGATTTCCTACCATGTAGATGTGAGAGGATAGAGTTGCGCACGCCCTGAAATAGGTCAATTGTGTTTTGTTCCCGGGTCACCGCATTCTTGTGGTCAGATGTCCACGCTTGTGTTGACCTCGTCCGGCAATAGACTCCTCATGCTGGCAGATATTGACAACATTTATTCGTGTACATTTCAGAAGCACTTATGATATTAATATTGCTTTCCGGGCTACGGCGCTTAAACATGTATATGCGTATGAATAGACCATGTGGGTTTTATCTGATGAATAACACTTGCTTCTACTGTATATAAATATGGATTAGGTATCCTGTCACAGTGAGTGACACCTGCCATGTCTATTTCACACTTAGGAAATGCTTAAATCCCACGAAAATGTATATACAAATGTACTTGTACATCTTGGGAAACTTGGTAGAGCGATTCATATAAAGCCTGCGGTTTACACGGTAGAGTAATTTTATGCGTATGCATGGGCATTAATTTGTTCATACATATTTATAATGTCGAATTCAGGTTTTAAAAACGCGCGAGTCGTGACGATTCAGAAAAGTTGTATATTAGCATGATCTTTGTAAAGTAGCTTACAATATTTGAGAAAATAAAACGTAGTATAAATGTCACGTGACCAAAATTCCAGCATTCTTATCATTACTGTTACAACCCACGCCCTTGTTATAATGTTGTATTCAGACCCAATCAAAACAAGCATTGAATGAAAACACGTTTGAAACTGGGTCAGGGTGATATTGGCATCGTGGTCAATTTCATTGATGATTGACAGGTCAGGGTTGATAGACCAATCCTCAATGGTTTACTCCCGCTGGCAACATTTACGTTTACGTACTATCAGTTAACCAAATTCTGGAGTGATATACAAATACGGCACGCTATATATATTGCGTTCATTGATATAATATATGTAAATGAACGAGTCACGTGATTACGGATCGATGAATGGTGATCGGTGATTTGAGCCTGTGGGTGAATGGAGATAAGGGTTCTGTTCCGTGTATACTTATATCGGCAGTGTTGATACACTTGTTTGTTCTTGATTATTTATGTGCCACTTCCTGTTGTTGTTCACCGAGTTTCACATTGCTTAATGTCAGTTCATCACAACAATGCCACTTACCTGAAACTGCACAGTGATTTGATAATGAAATGGGTCTTTTAAAAGTTTTGGTTATAATTCAAATTATCTATCTAAAAGGATACGTTTGGATGTTAAAGGGACACTGCGTCGAGAATAAAAATCAGATCGTGTGTATCACCTTAACATGTCTGCTAACAAGTCACAGACACCGACTTTCAAACAATTGACGTAATTGGTAATAAAAACTACTGCATGTGGACAGTTAAGAGAAGCGTAACTCGTTAGCAGACACTCTAATCAGCTTAGTGAGATATAGATGGGACTCATTTTTATACTCGATGCGGTGTCCCTTAAAATCATCTACGATGGAAGACTCTTATTTGTTTTTGGCAATAATTCTCGGAGCGGGTTTTAAGCATTTACTTTTGCAATCCGTTTGCTTTCTTTTAGGGAAATAAATAATGTTTAGCAAATTGAGAGTTCTATTCAGCATGATCTGATCATATTGTTTATGCTTTTCGATGAGGGAGAAGAGAAAGGGGAATGTTATAACCCAGGTGACTTTGAAACATTGTTAGGATCATATATACAAGATACCTTTAGATTCATTAAGGGCATGCCTGCTGATATCTGGTTCGACGTAGGGGCTGCGAAAGTCGACCGTCATGTTACTTTTACCGCTTAAAGAGTTATATTGTAGTTGGCAATTACTTTATATATATATATATATGAACAAACAAATCACTGATATGCACAATAAATTATTGATGTATGAATTAAATTAAACTCCTCTGGAATAAGCTACTAATGATATTGGAGTTATGACATCTTTTTATGCACTTTAATATACAATACTTAACAATAATTGGTAGTAATTTTTTTTAATTCTCATGGGACAAATATTGAATACATAAAAGTGCACGAAGATATATAACTATTTACTCTAGACTGAAATTCCAAGGATATTAGTCTATGTACATTCAAACAAAATTAAATTCTTGACAATACCGACATGGCATTTCTTGACATGACACCATAAAGCTTTAGATAGACAAATCGTTATCATACACAGGGAAAGACACGCCATACAATAGAAAGCGCCAATATTATCCGAAATGTCACAATTTACAATTCAATTGAGATAAACATCCACTGCCATCAAAATTTGAAGAGAACTCATATTTCTAATCCAGCGCATAAATTCCACTTTCTAGCAATGATTGACATGTAGTGAAAAAGCATGACAGACGAAATCCACACGTCTCGTTAGTGTCATGCGGAAACCCTCATGACAGATAAATGAATTATCCCCAAGGTGAAACTGGATAACATTGGAGCATCTTATGCGAGTCCAGTTTTGTCTAGTAATTAGCCCGTTGATTGTCAGGCGGTCAAGCAAGGACAAAACCCTGGGAAAAAAGGTCCACCAAAAAAAAGAATTAAGTTTCATTCACGAAACCCGTTCTGTCAGAAAGAGCTAAAATGTTAATAAGCGAAGTGGGCGTTGGTTATCAAGTAGGACTTATTGCCGATAATAATGGACTTCATAGACGACAAATCAACAGCTCGATGGTTTTATTATAGAGACTACTGTCCCAGTGAACTGCTCAGGGGTTTTATTATAGGGCATACTCCAGCCACCTCAACAACAAATGAGTTTAACTTAGCCCGCGGGTAACAATCTCACTCTGGAGTGAATGCTTTGTACCGATCTTAATCTAAACTCCCTGTCACAAGTTAATAAATAAATTGAATTTGGGAAAATCAAACATTCGATACGCAGTTCGAGTTTGAATAAAGGGAGTTATCAGCGCGAGGTGAGGATAGCGTAGCCAATGGACACGCCAGAGTGACCAATAGATTTGTATTTTAAGATAAGCGTCACTTGCAAACACTCTTGATTTCTCCTTTAAAGGGGCAGTAGCACGTTTTTTCGCTCAAATAAGTCGATGAAATGTATCTGAAAAATAATTTCATCAATCGAAAAACACCCTTCTCTCTTCGGAAAATTAAGTTAAAAATGAATGTACATGGCTCAGTAAAGCCATGGAGATCCGTTTTGTCATTCAAAATAATAAATTGTGTTCACAATAAAATGACCGTCAAACATATTTTGCTTTATACGCAACACCGTTTTTACTACTACGGATAATTGATTTGTGTAATAGGATGTTTTACCCTCTAAAGTAAATTTAAATGGCACAAACTATCATTATAAATAGGTAATTTGAAAAAATAAATTTGGCAAAAAACGTGCTACTGCCCCTTTAAAAGAATGTATGAACAAAATGGCTTTAAGATGCGTTAATGAGTTACTTTTCTTTCAATAAACAAACTATACACTTCAACATTATTGTAAATGTCTGATGTATGATTTATTTTAAACTGAAATATTTACCGTATGTTTTTCATTATGTCAAATTATCTTTGTGTGTGATGCGTTGCTTTAATAATGTGTGCATATAAAATTTCATTTCAGGTGACATGTAAATATTCTACGTTCATACCATGTAACATGTGCAGCTCAACTTTCATATGTGCACATCAACTTTCATATGTGCACATCAACTTTCATATGTGCAAATCAACTTTCATATGTGCACATCAACTTTCATATGTGCAAATCAACGTTCATATGTGCACATCAACTTTCATATGTGCACATCAACTTTCATATGTGCACATCAACTTTCATACCATGAAACAACATTCATATCATGAAACAACTTTTATATCATGAAATCAACTTTCATATGTGCAAATCAATTTTCATATTTCATGAAACATTTGCAAATCCACTTTCATATCATGTAACATGTGCAAATCAACTTTCATTTGAGCAAATCAACTTTCATACCATGAAACAACTTTCATATCATGGAACAACTTTCATATGTGCAAATCAATGTTCATATTTCATGAAACATTTGCAAATCCACTTTTATATCATGTAACATGTGTATATTTTACTTTCATTTCATCTAAATTTATCATGTGTATATTTTACTTTCATTTCATCTTTCATGTGCGTTTTTACTTGCATAAACCATTAACATATATATTATATTTTATTTTCAAACTATGTAACATGTGCATATTTTACTTATAAATTGTATTTTGTATGGTCACGTGAGTTTACATAAAATGTATAGAAGGGAGCATTCTCTCCCACAGAAGTCACTAACTTTATAGATGTTCTATAGATACCTCTTATAGGCGATATTCGCATCCTCGCATAGTCCCTTGACGGTGAAAGTTTGCGGCCCTGGTAACGTCCATATCTTTGTCCAATCTAACATTGTGTATTGTAACCATATATATACGTGCGCACCGGCAATTACGGAATGCTCATTACGAAACAACATCGTTGATTGCACAGCTAACATCTGATGCAACCAATCAGGATTCTTCATTTATAATGAGAATAGTGAGGTTGCGCCTAATTTTAATTTTAAACAAATTTAGTCCATCCTTCCACCCGATTTTTTATATCCATTTTTTTTTTTCTTTTTTTGGTTTCTTCATTTTGGTGTCTCATTTTGGTAAAAACAATTTACCTGCAATGTCTTTATATCATGTAAAATATTTTAAAATGATAATATATTTGTACAATCTATAACAGTATACGTGACACCGTAATGAAATATAGTATAGTTTCTATCAAGCATGCATGTTTAGAGTAATTTCCAATTGGTGTCAATATCAACGACGTTACCCTCTATCAAAAGTGCATGTTGAGAAGTATTGGTGTCAATAATGAGGATGTTGTTCTCTTTCAAAAATGAATGTTTATATATGTAAATTCCATATTGTTATCAATATCAACGATGTTACTCTCTATCAAATACGCATATTTAGAATGGTAAATTCCATATTGTCAATAATGAGGATTTTGGTCGCTTTCAAGACTTGCTCGTATGAATGAAATGAGTCTCAGGGACGCGTTTTGATCGCAGTGAATGGGAGATTTGTGAGCGTGGGGTCATACAGGGAGTCGTTCTTTTAGCAGGGCACATTGTCCGGAGAAAAGTGACCAAAACAGTTATACCCGGGGAGTCAGGAAATGACCACTTCCATCGGACAATGACCATCGGCAACTTCAAGAATATTTCCTTAATAACGCATGCTAATTTGGAACGGTACTGAAAGAGTGAAATATGCATGATTCTGTTTGGTTTGTGGGAACGGGAAGGGTTTGAAGATGAAATTGACCAGCACGTGAATGAAAAAGATTACCCCTTTGTGGTGTTTATATTGTAGCTTGAGG
This sequence comes from Gibbula magus, assembly GCA_936450465.1. Classification (NCBI taxonomy): domain Eukaryota; kingdom Metazoa; phylum Mollusca; class Gastropoda; order Trochida; family Trochidae; genus Gibbula; species Gibbula magus. Next base: position 7,932,639 of record OW388293.1, read on the forward strand.
TGTCCTGGTGGTCAGTTTTGCTATTGACCATGGCCACGAAAGACTGCAAGATACATTAAGGGACTGAAAGGATCTTGTTTTTTGCATTACATGAAATGAAAAAAACCCTGAATTTAATCTTCATTTTAAAAAAATTATAAACCATACAATTGTAAGTATTGATAGAATATTCACAATGTAACCAATAATTTATAATAACGCTAACCAACAATGTCTTATTCCTTATTAAAAGACAGCTGAATATGCTGTAACGTCATCTAATTATAATACCTCGTATTAAAGAGTAAAACAAATCGCAGCTCTTTGAAATGACAGGGTTACGTTTTTTCAAAACTACAGTTTTATTTTCTTCTGTAAAACATGCAGTTAGTAGCAAACTGGGTCAAACGGTCATCATGTGTTTACTTTCATACCCGTCTCATACATTCGTGATTAATTGTGTTCTAATTTAATTGGTTTGGAAACGTTATTCGAAAATAAATAAAATTTCGAATTTCACAGTTTTACCCCTTCTGTCTATTTCAGAATGTCAAAGTTCGAAAACGTGACCACCTGCACTGATTTTGTTTTCACTGTCACTGTCTATTGATGTTACAATGAAACCTAGTTTACATGATATTTGCACTAAGATATGCCACTAGGTTAGCAAACTTTTGGGATGCAGCTGTAATCTCGTTGAACACATTTCCGAAACACTTAGACCAAACCATGACAGCTATGTAGAAAAAGGGTCCTTAACTTTCTATGATCTATGATATTGTAACTTGTAACTTTACTGACTCCATTAAAGAAACCAGAGATTCTGCTAAATATTAGTCGTTAATTTGAAACTAGATTGAAAATCACCAATGTGTAACAATTGGAGATTATGATTTTAACGATCTCTAATAATAGCTAGAGGGTATTCATAACAATAATTCTCACCCAATTCTTTTGAATCTTAGATATATCAAAGCGGCTGGTAGACACAGGGGTCATCGGTGTTTGACCTCGAGTCTAATTCGTAATAAATCACCCTTGAATCATTGTACCCTTAACAGCACGCATGAAGAGAGTTTCAACAATAATTGTCCAAGATACAATGGGAAAATGAACATCCCTGATTTTCTGACAAGACCACAGTTGGTGAAAGATCTCAAAGTCCAGGCGGGGGGTGGTTTAATTCCCATTCTTCTACGAAGGTGGTGACAGACTTTCTGACAATGGCTATCTCAACTCTAGCTGATTTAATCGTAACCAGTCGATAAATAGCAACACTTGACTATTTAAAGATACAATGCCTCCCAGATTCACGGCAAGGGTATAATGGACTGTAACTTTTCTTTCTGTCAAAACTTTCAAACAATGTGTTCTATGGTTTTCGTTAATCTGGCATTTTGCTTCGGTGCTTGCATGGTTATAAACTTAGACTATGACCTTCCGTTCTATTCAAGCGTCCACGCCAGCGTTGATGCTCCTATATTACAAAATGATGAGATTTTAATCTTTAAACATTTTCGTACAATCAGTTGTATCCTTTCGTGAATGATTTTGTGAAAGTGACACACTTGTGTGAGACAGGGTGAAGCACTTTGTTCTTATCTTTTAACATTGTGATAAGATGAAGAACGATTTTTTCGATCTTTCCAACAATTCTTTACATCTATTCGTTAATCATTTTCAACAATTGTAAACGACAGGGAATACCACTTTGTCCTTTCTTGTTCCATAAAATGTACAGAAAATGCATAATTTTATGTGGTTATTACTTCAACACACAATCAGTCAACAGATAACAATGTTGAGAGCACGTATTAGTGTATCGTATGCCAACAAAATCATCATGTACAAAACCATGAATCATTTGCTCAACCCAAACCAGGCTAAACTAGTGGGCACCTTAATCGTAAAGAACTTGCCGCCTCGTTAGAGAAGTAAATTTGACTGTGGTATGAACAGAACTGTCAGATTTACGATGCTTATGACTCTAATACCACTTATAACAAATGCTGTTCTTGTCCCGCACTGACTAGAAGATATATGGTCGTGTTTTTAGTCTCGCCACTTATGGACGTGGGTCCGGTGCGTTGACCAGTCCGTGGCGCCGCTTTCCACTGTCCAGCCATCACGTACAGAGACAGCGAGACTATCATAGCCCACAATCTATTTATCTTTCCATATTATGTGATTTATTCGTTTACATGTTGGTTTTATTAGCCCCGTGGTCAGAAGAAAGCCCTTGTTATGTGTGTTTTATTGGATTGGCCATCCTTGCCAAGCTTGTAAGCGGTTTTACTATTTGTTTTACGACAGGTTGTTTTGTGGCATTAAATCATTACCATTTATTGAATTGTTAGATCTCAGTAGATTAAAGGAAATCCTTTGACATGAGAATATGGTCGTTAAATCCAATAATGTAGGGTGATAAATCTTGTTTATTTAAGTACATATCTTTGAAACATACGAAATACATTTTAAATCACATCATTTTATTTCATTCAATGTAACAACATTTCTAGTTTATATACGGTTTCATTTTGATTATCGCGTCAGATGTAGGGCTGACTCTATTACTTGTGAAACCCCATCGATATCCTTCGTCTGTCTGTCTGTCTGTCTTTCGACGGCACCACGATAATTAAGCGCTGTAAGTGCGATACGTTAGTACGCATCACAACTTAATGAGATGGTTCTGTCGCCATATTGGATATTTGCATTGCGTGAAATGAAAACATGCTATATTGTACCTTATTTTGCAACTTTTTAAAACCTAAAGACATACACCGATAGAGTGCTCACATAGTGACACATAACATGTCATAAAACTAATAAATACTTTGCTGTTATGATGTAGCAAAGTTTTCCCCACTGGCAGCGCTGATGAATGGCTTCAGTTCCCATTGTTTTAATTATCAACAAATGTGCGCTTGCGTTTATCAAGTTGTGAAATATAAAGTCATCTAAATATATCCTTCATTACTATCTTTCAATTTGACTGTGTTTTAATCATGTATTAACAACACATATGTGTAAACAGGAATATCCTCTCGAATTTCGTTTCCCCCCAAAATACCCCGATAGAACTCTCTTTTTAAACAATGCCCCACACTTTAGCTATATACGTAAATAATATCTTTTCACACTGAGTAGGTTCTAATGCGGAGTAGTGTTCTGTGGCCAGTACGCACCACACATAGGGGACTGCAACCAGATTCACTAAGTACGATGTTTCAAGTACATTTCTGTCCTACAACACAATTTTCAGATGTCAGATATGATATGTCATGTGATAGAAAATCATCTCTGCTTTATTGATCACTTTGTATGATCAGGTTCTCTTACTTCAGTAGCATTTAAACATCATTATAGAGCCCCTGTCTTTGGGACCCTTCAATTAAAGGGCCTAATTTTTTAACCACGTGACCACATGGGTTATCCGAAATAATTATCCCTTTTACTGCGAAAAGAGATTTTATCTAAACATCTCAAATTGAACCGACCGTTATGTTATTTTGAATCTGAACGTTAGTAAACATACGATTTTTCAATTCAAAGCCATTTTACCCTCGAATGAGCAGACATGTACCAATTCAGTGCATAATTTCGCACTGCAGTTTCGGAAAAACTTGACACGCAAACGTTATCCGCGCGACAGAAGCATCTACTAATCGATAACATTAGCGGTCAATCAACACGCCAACCTTCCACTCAGTTATGAAATATTTCAATGCCACTAAGACATGCACATTTGTACTCAATGTACTGATAATGTTTTCATGACAGTGAGGTATGAACATGTATAAAAAATATTGAAATATTGCTTTCCAAACTGAAAGCCCCAAGCAAGCATGGGGCTACCAGGTCATTAATCTTGGACTAAAAAAATATCCATATGCCTTCCTTCAACTGATAAACCTAAATATGCTTCATAATCAATCGAATTGGTATTATATTTTAAATTAGCAAAGTTTTAACGAATGGTTGACTGCTTGTTTCAGGGAAAATAGGCCTACATATTCTTGAATGAGACAACTCTCAACTCTCTACTTCAAAAAATATGTTCGGGGAAGTTGAATATTCAATTCAAATTTTCAAATGATAGATCATATATAATAGAATTTAATTGTAAATGTATGTAAAATATTAATACAGTATATATACCTTTATCATCCAAAAACTGGCTCCCACAGAAGATATCGCTTGTGTGAAATCAAGCGATATCTACAACCGATATCTACATTATAGATATCGCTACAATCGAATCGTCATAATCCTATTACATCATCAGTTAATGACATCACAACGCTTTGGCATCACTGGGAACACTGCTGACAATGATTTGACGTCACAAATGGTAATGACGTAACAATGCTATGATGCCATAGTGCTTATGACGTCACAATTCTATGACCTCACTAAAATCGCTGCTGAAGAAGCAATTTTGTGTTTCAGTTATGTCATTCTTGGGCTAATGATTGTTGAAGAATGATTTTGAATGATAAATAAAATCTCACCCTCGTGTCTTCTGATATCAAATATATCAACACGAGTTGATTAAAGTTACAAATATCCGAGGCTTGCCGAGGATATTTTTACTTTAATCAACGAGTGTTGATATATTTGATATCAGAAGACACTTGGGTGAGATTCTCAACATGTCACACAACTTAAACGATCGAGGTACAATTCTTTTATTTGAGACATTTACATTGAATAACTAATTGTTTTATTAGTACTCAAAGCTTTTATCCCCAAAACGGTCACAATGCAGTCTCCATTTTGCTGTATGTACATATGACATATACATATCCTTTTAATACTACTTTATTATTTTATTAATACTATGCCTTCGACCATGCACTTTTTAAAGGCTTTTCTTGTTTAGTCTCAAGTAGCGAACGTCACCGAATACATGACGCTAATCAAGAAGCATGACATTATCTGAAGCAAATTCCATACATCATGTCAATGATCAAAACAAGTATGTTAAAGCTTTGCTTTTGGTGCACATCTGTGATTGTGGCACTTAGATACGTGCACACGGCTTGATGCTAATTTGACACTAATAGACATCGTACTCCGTCTGTAATTAGTGAGAACGGCGTGCTCCGAAAATAGTCAAAACAAAGTGACAAATTTGAATCGGCCATAAGTCACTGTTTGCAAGACACCTGCCCAGGAGATGTCCCTGACAAAGCTTCTTAATGATACCCCCTCCCTCCCCTTCCCCCTCCCAATGATACCACAGTGTCTCTCCAGTCGATATGCGCTGAATCCAGCCACTAATTGAGCTGATGAGCAGTGCCTATCTATAGAAGGGAAATGCGTGTGAATTCGTCATGAAGCTTAAACCAACGTGTATTGTTGTTAGATTCGACATGATATTTTGTACAGTTGTACTGGACAGAATATCGTGACGACCGCTGATAATTTGAAGTTACTAGACTGACCCTGTCTTACATTCAGACAATGAAAAAAGAATTTATTCTGAAAGTATCACCATTTTATCAAATATTGAAAAGGAGACTTTAAGAAGTGGAAAAACAGGCTCCTTTTCAACATTGTTTTCAATTTCTTTTTCAGAGTCTAAGTGTTAGACTAAGACTGACACTTCGTTTCATAAATCTATGATTTTTATTCCATTTTACTAAGAACAAATTTACATTTATTAATATGGGAAAGAGAATGGCTACATTACAGACGGCTGCATGTATGTGATGTATTTATTTCTTGTTATACCCTGTCCGAAATATCTTCTTTAGTTATCGTTGCCGCTTTTTGGTAGCGGAAGACATTTTATCTTGTGGGACAAGATTGTATATTGCAGTAAGAGCTTTGATAGAAAAACGATTTATAGTTTTGGAAATGCAAAATATTCAAACGTTGAACATTAACTTTAAAGCAAATATTACAAAACCTGATTTACATATACTTTTGCAGAAGATAAAGAGGCTATAACATTGCACGAGTGTAAAGTGAAGACGATGAGTATTTTAAAGTTTCTGCCACAGCGATGTACATGAATGTAACGACTGTCAAGCTGTTGAAACCTAAATTATCAGTTTCAGGGTTTTAATTAAAGATAAATATATGTTTCAGTTGCATAAATGGATGTATTAAGTGCTCAATTTTTCATCCGATTGCCGAAGAATACCGCACACTAGTATACATTACCTATATCAGCGCATATTTCATCAACTGCAGGTGTTCTAGGGATCACCCTACTTGACTTGTGCCCTAAAGTGAATATATTGCAGTAATCAGAGTAAGCCCTCGAGTAACATAAACCATATGAACAAAGTCCGGTATTATTGAATTAGATTCGACGCAGACCCTTTTTGTTGCAAGGCACGTTTCATCTTTCAAAGTCATTAATCTTTCTTTGTGATGAATGCAGTCCTCAATTTTGAGGACATCGAGATGGTGAACCTCTGCCGTGGCACGTAAACGTACACGCAATTACTAGAAATGCTTAGATTTCGACTTCTGGTGAATTTAAAATGTCCAACACCCTTACTAGGTTGACAAATTAGGTAAAATATGAGGAAAGGTTAGCTCGGAATACCGATCAAAGCCAGCTGGCTACAGCGAGTCGAGTGTCCGGTAATTGTATGAGATTATTGTAAATGATGAAGGAGCCAGAACACATCCCTGTGACAGCATTATCCCCGGCTTGCTACGGTGTGTCTCTTTGCGTTTTTGACACGCACAATTACCTGATAAGCATCTTTCTTGACCCGGACGCCGAGGGGGATAAAGGGGGATTTATAAGACATATTCAGGTCATGTAATAATGTTCATTTCAGTTGCAAAATCATAAGTATTTATGGAATTCTTGGTGTAAGAAGTGACGTTTTTGTGAATACTAATATTATTTATGGAGCGAAATTAGAACGTTACGTGGATATATTTCATGTTCAAGAAGCTGTAAATATTGTAATCATTTAAGAAGAGAAGGTAAAAGAGTATTTTACATTCTAAGAGTGGCAATTTTCGTCAACATGAGTAGGCTATATAGAGAATTGAAATCCGTGGCTTTTTCTTTAATACGATATTATTTTGAGCTAAGTATGTTTAACCTTGATGGGTCGTTAAGGGACTGTGTGAATACATGTATGTCCCTGTATTTGCAAATAATGTATGGCCTGGGTCAAGAATGATTATCATAATCTGACATCTACGTATAATAAACTCAATACAGTAAAGTGATAGTTAACAACCGCAATATTAAAGGATCAACGAAAGTGGCCACATTGATCCTTTATCAGGACATAAAGACATGAATTAGTAAATTACACTGGTCGTGTTGCTAATAATAAGTATTGAATATTGAAATATTGAATTCAAAATTCAAAATTCAAATACAATTCAAATAATATTTTTTTTTAATTAATTAAAGATTATTTGCCGATTGAAAAACATTTCAAATTTGAACAGGATAAAAAAAATTAACTTAAATGTATCAAAAAATTAAATTATAATAAGATACTTTCATGGATGTCAATAAACATATATTTACGAATAATAATATGCCTACATTTAAGCATTTCGACTACTTTCGCTTACTGATTTACAAACATACATTATGCAAATAAAATATTTATCAATAAGCATCAATATTTGAATTGTGTACATCAGAATGTTGAAACAAGGATATAGTTTGTATCTATAGTACATATAGAAAGTTCAACGGATTCAGGTGTAAGTCAAGGTTGTTGGTTTCCAGGTTTTCTGCGCATTTGGAAAGGTTTCTTTGGTAGACGTGCATAATGGAATGAAGCATATATGTAGACGTAATAGCCGTGCCTCGTTCGTCGATCAGAATTGCAACGAGGTACGAATATTACAATTTCTGATTTAAATGAGATTGCATACATGGGGAATATCGACTTGGAAATGCAAAGATAAATTTATAAATGAATCGTAAACTGATCATCAACCATAAATCATCTTTGTCAATTTTAAAGGGGCAGTAGCACGTTTTTTCGCTGAAATAGGTCGATGAAATGTATTTTTAAAATAATGTCACCAATAGTTAAACACTCTTCTCTCTTTGGAAAATCAAGTTTTAAAATATGTGTACATGGTTCCGTAAAGCCATGGGAATCGTTTTTGTCATTCGAAATGATAAAATATATTTGCTTCATGCGCAACACCGTTACTACCACTACGGACAATTGGTTTGTGTAATAAGATATTTTACCCTCTAAAGTAAATTTAAATGACATAAACTATCATTATTAATGGGAAATTTGAAAAAATAAAATTTGCAAAAAACATGCTACTGCCCCTTTAAATGTTGCCATATCTCTATTGACTGCAAGAATATAGAGTACCTATTTTAGACCAAGTACTGACCTGTACATTACAAAACTAACAGAGATTTATGAAGATGGGATGAAGGTGGCAAAACTATCCCTCTACCCCTCCCAAATTCTCCCCGCTCTTCCCCACTCCCCGTTATCTAACATTTCACGACCCATATCAGCGTCCTTACCCGCTTATCATTTAGGACACACAATTCAGTTAGATATTTGGTAAGATGGTTCACAGTCGCACGCGACACGAGAGATTTGTGACTGAAATGAACACACCGTAGGAACGTGTACGCCTGGAATTTGAACAGAAGTGAACGGATTTCTCTGCGAGAGTCCAGTTTGTTTTTGTGCATTTGGTGAAGGAATTTGTTTGATAAATCGGTTTTCAGGTACTTATGACAAAAGATATTTCAGGCTGTAAAAAAGTAGACATTAGTAAACACAAAATTGGTTTTAGAAATGAGAAGCTGAGCAGAGCTAGCTTAAAAGAGACAGTTTTATGTGAGGTTGCATGCCGAAAAATATATTTGCACACAAACGCGGTCGTTATATTGTTTCAAAACAAACATATCATTTTCTCAAGTATATGTCCAAAAAGGGTTTACATATTTATCAAAACTAGAAAATTTAGTCAAAATCCAACAAATAGTTACTGAGATATTAACATTCAATGACTACTGGTATGATATCGTGGTGAACACGTTCCTAATTCATTCACCACCCACGTTAGTAACTCGTTCACTTTGTTTTGACACCACGTGTGGCTCAGGGGTTCTTATTTTGTTATTTGTCAATAATAAGTCTCAATATTTGGCATATATGTCAATATATGGATGTTTCACAACCTGGTAAATAAATATATGAGTATTTTTATGGATTTTCTGAAAGCAAGGTAATATCAAACATACGTAATTTCCACATGCGAAATTCGACTCGACTAAATTGTGATGTAACAGTCCACTGAGGGCACATAATGACATTATCTTTTGTCTAGGGCTTCACTGTAGTCTACCATTTTACAGCCTGAAACATTTTATTTCATAAGATTTAAAAAGATTTACACTGGTTACCAATAACAGCACGAATTGACTTTGAAACAATTGTAATGGCTTACAAGTGTCTGAACGGAATGGCCCCTGACTACCTTGCAGAGTTACTGCCCCTGTATCAACCTTCACGTTCAATAAGATCACAAAACCAAATGTTAGTGACAGTGCCAAACATTAAGACAAACTTTGGCAAACAGTCATTTGCCTTCAATGCAGCAATGAAATGGAACTCACTCCCATTTGAAATATAAACCAGTGTGTCACTGACATCTTTTAAGACTGCCCTCAAAACACATCTTTACAAGTGTCATTTTCCCTCATAAGCGCACAGAGCATTGCATGACTAGTGAATGTTGCGCTATATAAATGCACCATTATAATTATTATGAATACCTCAAAACCGATCTATCCAACAAAACCCTACAACAAATGCATAAAACTTAACTGACCTTTCGCAGAGAAATTCGTTCACGTTACGTCAACACTAATCTATACTTCATAAGGCCTCATTTGGTTTCTAATATACGGGATGTTCTCGGACCTTGTGACGAGGAATCTACAGAACCTGTTCGTATCCCGCTAGATACATTATTTTACATAAGTTTATTCCTTGGAACAAGGTCGATTTTTAATCAGACCAAGGAATTAGATGTGATATACGTCCTTGATCAGACTGACCCGTCAGATTTCCGATTATAAAATCTGTTCTCGTTGGTCTCCTTCACATCAGGTAACAGCTGTTACCGTCAGTCAGTTACTACAACTAAAGGGAACTAGAGTAAGATTGATATTTCAGTTCAATGTTTTGGGAATATATAATATTAGAAATGATTGTTTAAATTGTACAACAACTGTCGCTTAAATGCAAGCCGTTTTCTGATGCAGACAATTTTTCGAACTCATGGAATTTAAAGGCACTGTAGCATGTTTTTCATATTTTTTTTTATATCACTCCAGATTTGCCATTTATAATAAAACTATTACGCAATATATATTTACCTGAGAATGTAAACAGTCCATTACACGACCCGACTTTACGTAGTCGTAGAGATCGGTGTGACGTATAACAGACAATAGTTTATTAACGTCTCACTTCTGTACATAGCTAAAAGACATTTACATTTTTACACTTAATACATGCTAAAACATGTACAGAACCATTCACAACAGAATTATGAGAGACAGACATTTAAAATAAGCTTTAACTATATATATAACAATTCTTTTCTACGTTGTAAAATTAAAAAGCAGATATATAACACGAAAATTGCCAGCAGCCATGCATTTTATTGTGATCACCTGCTAATAAGTTGAGGAGAGGGAATGGATCCGCTATCCTTAACTGCACCACAACCTTTCGTTCTTTAACCTTATTAATTAATTAAGGAGGACTGTTTTTCAATGTGGTAGAAAAATCCATTTTGTAAGATCTTTGATCTTTATTACAAAAATGTGCTACAGTCGGAACACCGGGACTATTGATTATTGTGAAGACAAATACAGTAGATCACGGATATAACGAACACGGATATAGCGCACCACATTTCTTCGTTATATCCGTGTTCTTCTGTATTAGTATAGATGTTATTGTAGATATCTTGTTCAAAAATCAAAGTATTACATCCTTAATTATGGATTGGGGATTTCGCAAATGAATTTTTTCCCTTCGTTGCACCCAGCCGCGTGCAAACCACTGGATCCAATCGCGGGTTGTATGGCCATAATGACACAGTCAGTTTGAGTATTGGGGGGTCTTCCTTCTGCCCATTGTTTGACATGTGTAGATCCATCGGACCACATGCTTCTACCCCAGTCATCGATATACATTCCTACCCAAATCTGGGCCACATTGAACTCTGAAATATGAACATGTACACATTTTAACGCCAGCACAATCCCACAAATTGTCAAGGGAAAATTTTTCGGGAGCATTTATGTTTAAAACAAGCAATTGTAACTGGCGTAGTATGTTCCCCGCCGAATATTATCACTTCAAAATGACAGGAACACAAAGTACATGTCATATAGTTTGCAAAAAAAACGTTAGATGTCAACTGAAACATGATAATACTATAACTTACCTGGTATGTTGAAAACTGTCGCACGTAACACTCATACCTCGTTCGTCGATCTGAGTACTAGCCCGTTGAGGTCAGGTCAGATGACCTTCACTGTAACAATTTCAGCCAATTAGAGGCCTTACAAGATACGACATTGAACGTGGTGTTTCGTATGTCAAATCAAGTCTGTCCGATGGTTTTCTAGCCTCGTTGATTGGCAGGAGTAAAAGGTCACCTGACATGACCTCTATGGTGCAGTGATCAGATCAGAACCGCAGCGAGGTACGAGCGTTAAGTTCAATCTGATTTAAATGAAATTGGATATGCTCTACAAGAATGTCACATTTAAATGCTAAAGCATTGAGCAGGTATATAGTCATATTTCTCCTGTCGCCGCTAATGGCTAAGTGGCGTTTAACAATAACTCACCCATTCACATATTTCTCGTCAATTAAAGTGAAAGAAATTACACTTACTCTTTCGCATGATTCGAAGAATGTAGTCAAAAGCTTCATCCTTGCTGAGAATTATAAGACGTGCGCCATTCGACTTACAATAATTCTCACTGGAAGGATAATTTTTACTATAATTTTCAAGTAGTTTATAACACAGGCGGGGATTTGCCACAAAGATGAAACCCTTGAACTCTTTACATTTGTCTGCATGAGGTTGTTCAGTTGTCTGAATGTTGGCAGGACTTGAACTCAACTTGTCAGATTGTCCGTAGTATCTGACAGTGTGGTCTTCTGATAGTGTGGGGGGCTTGCTGTACAGGGCACACGATGTCACATTAAACTTGAGGTAGAGACATAGACCTTCCTGCAGACATAGTTTGGCACATCCAATGACGTTTGAAGCTGGTGCTTGTCTCAGTGGAATATCATATTGTACGGGTCCACGAGGAACGATTCGGTGATAGGTTTTGGACCGGATACCCCCTAGTACATAATGTACCTGTATAAGCACGAATACACAGCTGCAGAGGACGCTTACCATTTTGTTAGTCTAACACCTACACTCTGAATTATGTACATTTTGGAATTGGAAATCGCATATCTCACAGGCTCCTTTTCAATAGTTGATGAAATTGTGAATATACTACTGGAAAGAAATCTGAGAACATTCTCTATTGTTTTATGCTTTGTTCAAATGAGATTTGAACTTTATCCTCTGTTAAATAATATATGTGCACGGATACATAAAGCAATGCGATATTTTCGTTGACTTGATACGGTAAATGTTTTATCGGTAAAGACTGTTAACCACTAAACGTTCTCTCTTTAGTAACAGATATAGTGTATTGGTCTACAAACACACCAATGGCATATAAACCGAAGTACAAAAGAAAGTACACACCTCAGTTGGTTTCGATTAATTCAATATTAATTGTTTCTAGATGCATTTGATTGTGAGATGATACAATACCACATATCTGTAGTATTTTGAATGAATGACATTGGTTAATTTTCTGTTAGAATATTTTTTTTTAATGTAGACAGGGGCAAGAAATTAAATTTACACCAATATGACCTCTACCTTGTTTAAAATGTTGTAAATGTGTTCAGAACGAGGCACTTTTACTGATTTTCACAAAGAAGACGCTTTTTATGTCGATGAACAGTTGTGTTTTATCAAAATAAATTTTAAACATTCAATTTATAAACTCAAAATATAATTTTTTCAAAGAAATTTAAAAACTACGTAGAAGAATTCCTTGGCTGATTACTTAACGCCTGCACGTTTTAGAGTACGACGTCGAAAACTTAAATCATTTGTAATTGAAAATCATACATAAATTATGATTAAACCAACTGAGGTGTGTACTTTCTTTAGTTCTTCAGTTTATTAATTACATGTATGTAACATGAATTTCACAGTCGGTATTTTTGCTGTAGACGTTATCAAGTATCATGTAACATGTCAAGCTGGGATTTGGGGAAAATATTTCAAAATACGTATTTTTCACTTCAGTTTTATACATATTTCACACATGAATGTTTCTAAAAAAAAAATACGAAATGCCTTTTTCACTCTTTCTCTCTTAGTTAAGGAGATCCCATAACGACATTTTTAGAAACATGAAGAAATAATTTTCAATTCAGTTGACTCCTGGAGAGCGATGTAGCCGTTCAGGCGTTTGTTTTACCCGTGGATTTACATATCACGTATTTTTTTATGATGCCGTTTCTTTTATTAATGAGTTTGCATATAAACGAAGATATAATCAGGGACCCTATATATAGTCCTGATACAAGTCACCACCTTTATAACATCGAGTTAATAAATTTTGCTCTGAAAATAATAGAGATAGAGCAGAAATCTAACTCGTTTCCACGAAGAATATAAAAAAGAACAATTCGGAAATCTGAACACCAAAATTCTCAATTTCAGCACGTAAGTAATACACACACAAAGTTTAAGAATTAATGCTTTTTAAGTTCTACTTTACCTATCCCGGGAAAAGACACGTTTTTACTAATAGCTATGAGAATCTGAGGTCCTAACGAGCTACAGAGGCCATGACGGAACAAAAACTATTGAAAATTTCCTTATATTTTCCAAACTGTCCATAACAAGACTTCAGAAGTCAGTTTAAGGTTCTGACAATGAAACCATCTCAGAGGCTAATTTTTATTATAGTTTAATTTTGTTGACAAACAAATTCATTTCGGAGTCAAAATATTAGACTGCGCTCACTATGACGGAGTTACATCTATTATTGATGTATGCGATGACTCACCGGTGACACTGTTACCGTCAAACGTTACCGTACACAGATACCTTGGCATGGTGTATGCGTCATACCGTGATACACGCGATGTAGATGTTAGCTCGGTTTAATCCCGATGTGTCAGAAAAAATAATTTAATCCTATCCGAGGTAGCCTAATACTTGACAAATCCGTTCTGTCATAACTGTAATCTGTTGTGTTGATCCAATGTGTTTGGGAGACGATAACTGACTGCATCTACAACTTTCTTTAAATTAGATATCACTGTACACTTTGTGTTAAAAATTAGAAACGCATTTTTAAAATAAATTTTACTTTCAAGAAAGTTCAGATTATGCCAATTATGAAATTGAATAAGGTTAATCAGATACTCGTTGGTGTTTTGTCAAGTATAATGAGTGTCAATTCTTTTAAAATAGGGACATACATAGACAATCTCACCCAAGTGTCTTCTGATATCAAATATATCAACACGAGTTGATTAAAGTTACAAATATCCGAGGCTTGCCGGGGATATCTTTACTTTAATCAACGAGTGTTGATATATTTGATATCAGAATACACGAGGGTGAGATTTTATTTATCATTCAAAATCATTCTTCAACAATCATTAGCAAAAGAATGAACAGAAAACTGCCATTGAACTTCTTCAGCAGTGATCTCAGTGACGTCATAGCATTTTGACGTCATCAGCATTATGGCATCATAGCATTGTTACGTCATCAACTTTGTGACGTCATAGCATTGTTAGCAGTGTTCTCAGTGATGTCAAAGCCTTGTGATATCATTTAAGGATTGTTTTACATGTTTTGTGCCTCTTTTGAAGTATAACAGCAACAAATTGTATAACATCGCGTAGCGTAGCGGAGCGATGTTATACAAAATTTGTTGCTGTTATACTTCGATAGAGGCACAAAACATGTAAAACAATCCTTATAATTACAAAATCAACAGGTTTTTCTTTAAATATTTACACAAATCTAATGTATTTGTAATTTATCACGAGAAACAACGGCTTGTTACACGCAATGATACATGGCTGAATCAAAATTGAGGAATCCTTCATCTAAAACGACAGAAGATTTAATTTCGTTTTCCCCAACATTCACATGCATACAATCAGAGTTCGTTTACTCTACATTCCGGATTTTTAGATTAACCCTCATTAGCATATCACGCGACGTTCAAACATGGCTGCTGTTAGTGAAGCGCTGTGAGTGAACAAGCTCGGGGACTTGTATCTATCAAAATTAAGTGTTCCCGGTGAAGTTAATTGTCTCGTTCGGAAAAGAAATGTATATTCCAGTTATAGGTGTAGGTGTGAAGACGAAATTACAGATGTATTTCATATTTTGAATCAAAACGTTACGCTCAGTTGTAAGAACCGGCAGACCCGACCGTTTGTTCGAATGGATTGTGACGTCACAAGGTACGAATGCACGAGGTATGGTAGCACATTTTATCTGCATTCATCGAGAAATGGCAGCAGGTTTTTGAGAGCTTTCGTCCAATCAGAAACGCGGAAATTAGTGTAACAAAACCATTTTGTAATTATTAACTGATGATGTAATAGGATTATGACGATTTGATTGTAGCGATATCTACAATGTAGATATCGCTTGTAGATATCGTTTGATCTCACACAAGCGATATCTACTGTGGGAACCAGTTTTGGATGATAAATATAGAATACTCAACTCGGTCCCGTTTGATAACATGTTTATTAACGAGTGAATGGTTTGGTATTTTAACGAGCGAAAGCGAGTTAAATACCGATGCCATTCACGAGTTTCATAAACATGTTATCAAACGGGACCGAGTTTAGTATTTTATTTATTACTCAATGATGTAAATAGCGCTGAATTGCAAGAAAATCGTTTTTAGCGACGCTTACTTGCAAAGTAGGTCACCGGCTATTGCAGTCACGCGACAAACATTGCGACGTCAACCAAAAACGACTATGACGTCACGCGCTGATTATGACGTTACGACAGCACGCGGTGGTATCACACATGCGTGTAACCAACTCATTGTTATCTAATGAGTGATCTCACCACGGTTGAGTAATAAATAGAGAATCTCACCTAAGTGTCTTCTGATATCAAATATATCAACACAAGTTGATAAAACTTACAGGTATCCGAGACTTGCCGAGGATAGTTTTACTTTTATCAACGAGATTAGAGGATGAGATTCTATTATCATCCAAAATCATTCTTCTTTGAGTTTGAATTAAAATTATACACATCTGACCACTTCCATTTGACTTTCAATGTGGTGATGTCATAGCAATGTGCTTCATATTTATGACGTCATACTACTGTGATGTAATTACTCGATGCTATAAAAGCTTTGGGATGTCATGTAGTTAACAGTGACAGGGCATTGTGCAAAATCTACTGCCAAAACTCCTAGGAAATATCGCTCGATCTCAGACAAGCGCCATCTCCTGTTGACCACAGTTTCTAAAGATAAATTATGTTTAAAGAAGTCTCTTGAAATAGATATATCTATGGTGCATATGAAACTGTTGGTTTATGGCGTTACAACATACATGTACACGAATGTAACGTTCTTGACAACAGATGAACGAGTTATATGAGTAACGAGTCACTCGAATTTGTGGCACAAAAGCAGATGACAATAATACAAAATCCTTGAAATAAAATACTTGTTGGTAACTCAGGAATATATTGATGACAAAATAATTATGCATAAACAGCTAGGGGCAAATAACGATACTAATAAAATGCAAGATCTTTCAATCCACGTTTAATATAGATACATGTACGACTGAAACATATGTTCACCATGTCTCTTTAAGCAAATTTAACTTAATTTGTAGTTTGTGAAACAACTAAACTTAATTTGTATTTTTTGAAACAGTATCTGATCATGTTTCTGAAAACCATAAGCTTTTTTATCGTCGTTTAATCGTCTCTTTGATATTTCTTAACCAGGCGAGATAGGAGAGTGAAACATGGTTTTCTAGCTTTAATGACATCCCACCGTAACGATGCGTCATCGATTTAAAGTCAAAGAAAGTACATTTCGTCGACAACACTATGTAATTAGATCACTCCCATATTTCATAAACTTGCACCAGACATATCAAACACTATTCCATCATTACCTTCGAAATTCGAAATTTCAACACCTCGTGGTGTACGTTTAAACATATATAAGTTTTTAAGGCTTCATACTCTCATTAGGCCTATAAAAAAAAAAATGTGTTTCTGGTTTCCGCCCGCGTCAGTTTCAAACCCACACCTCAGGTCTTTTTTTCGGTTTTAACAAAATAAAGGGGCAGATAACTCTTATTCTTTAGCCTACAAAACGTTGGACATTTTTAAAGAGATAACTCTCATATCTCCTCTAGTTAAGGAGAAACGACGAGTTCTTAAAAACGTGTGTTTCTTAGAAATATGCACAGATGTTGTTTTGAAATTTCAAATTTGGTTTAGTTGGCTTCTGAATCTTTTTCAGTCGTATGTATCGCTTGGGGATTGAACTATCTTGTAATTTGTGCATGTATGGCAATGTTTTGTGTTATTTAGCACTTGAGTTTATATCCTCATAACATTCAAAGTCGAATTAGTCAGACAGAAATATTTTCTGTTAGATTATTTTCTGTTGAAAATTGGTATCGTTTCTTTTGACCCTCGGTGTAATATGTGAATATATATACATTAAGTGCAATTATCAACCTACTAGCCATATAACGTGATCCTTTAAACGACCTTTCTAAACCGTATCACCCGGGACGAGGGACTTACGTAATGGATAACAACTGAATACGAGGGCGTTGTAGCAAAGAGAGGCTTTTGTCCTAGGGAAGACCCGAATGCGCGCTAGCTAGGATGAGGGTATTATCTATTTTATATACCGAAAAAAACCAACCAACAAACAAACAAACTAATTAACGTGAGTGCAGTTTTGACTTCTTTAAGATTATAATGAATTAGGTTGATGTACATAGTGTTTATACAATGGACAGGCAGTGGAGAAGCCAGATTGAGTGCAGTTGTCTAAATGTTTTACTGCAGGTGATCCAATTAAAGTAAAGCGCAAATAAAATATCATGGAAGCATCTCTGACAGCACTATACTGACCAACAATCAACCCTTCTCAGTCACCAATACTTCGTGGTCTAGCAGTAGAGCGTTGGGCTACAAAGCGAAGGGTTGCGGGTTCGATTCCCGCATTGTCTATATGAACATTTTAAACTTGGCAATTTTGTGGACTGATTACATTAGAAAATGGGACTAAGAATTTCTTGGGTGCAAAGAATTGTACTTGGAGGGCCTAAGTATTTGCAATTGGGAGGGCTTTATAAGTTCAGATGGCCCTCGCACCAGAGTATTAGCTCTCTCATACAAAGTCGGGATGTTCCCAGAGATAAAGACTGACCTGAACGGGTGTTACACATACGGGAGGTATATAAAACATTGTATGTCCCTCCAGGAGGGTTTACACAGACAGTTGTAAACCCTAATATAATGAATTACAATGATTGTAAACCCTGATATATTTGCTGATCATGAGATGACGACTTGAAAGTAAAGATCTGAAGAAACTAACTTTGACTTATTTTGAAAATTTTCTCAAATTTATGACATAATATGAACAGTAAATGTTTTGAAGACAGTGCGTCTCGAACCCGTATCCACTATCACCTGTAGTACGTGAGCTAGCGCTTTAGTCTACTGCGCCAACGAGGCAGATGAGATCCAGGTACAAAAGCAACTCATATAGCACGGCTGTTAACAGGCTGATTTCAGGTTCCAAAAAAGGATTTTATGAACGACTCAGTATACACGGGATCCTCAGTATAACGCGATAACAAAGCCCGTTTTACACTTAAAAACGGTTGTTAATATAGAGAAACCATTCTACCTAGGATATGGTAAGGTTGTAGTCCCTGATAGTCAGGAAAAACCCTCGGATGTTCACAACCTGACCATATCCTCGTTATCATGGTTTCTCCTTATATACAATTTTAATATACACCACAATTATGAGCATGTCTCCCAAACATTAAACAATAGGAATGTAAAAAGGTATACTTATAGATTTAAAATACTTTGTACTTATAAATTAGATACATGTATCACTGATCGGTGCAAAATGCTTGTCTTTCTCGCGATTCAGGAGATCGTATAAAGAGGCTAATTTTCGTGAGGTATGGGTTATGTTGACGGCTATAAATATGTCATCCCTGGGCTATAAACGGTGCCTAGTGTATTTTATAGCACTATCATCTTGCTGTTCTGGGCTGTATCAATTGGAGTTGATAATACGGAACAGTTAATAGTACACATGATACGTCGCGTGAGAAACAGATACTCTTAAAAACTGGATACGTTTCACGTGTTTTCACCACAAGACTTACTATGTCTATTCAAGTCACAGAAAATGTAAATCAATGACCAGTGAAAACGGCAAAACAGCAAGAGAAACGATACTACACAAATTACAAAATATTTCTATTCACAAGTGATAAATACGACTGAAACAGAGTTATACCATGTCTTCAGAAGCCAACTAAACTATATGACTTCAATTGTTTAAAACATTATGTGTATCTATTCATAGAGATGGGTTTAAGCAATTGTTGTTATGGAGTCTGAAAATGGACGAGTTAGTAAAATCAAAAAGGTTGGATTTTTGCTTTTTACAATAATGCTTCTTCGGTAATTTTAAGTGCAAGAAAGTTATTCATGTCGGCAACATCTTACACTAATTACATTAATTAACTTTCTCGTCAAAAACCATCTCGAAAAAGCGATTTCAGCACCCCAAGTGTATTTGAACTAACATAAACTACAACCACGCTCATGTAGGACTTGAAACATTAGAAATCGTATTTCGTGTTTTACTCTGTTGAAAATGTGGTGATATTTCTTTTGCTGGTGAGTGTATTTGTACTTTTGTGTATGTTTCGAAAATTTAAACAGTCGTATTATGTGAACGTGTTAATAGTACACGTTATAGATTTATGTTATTATTTCAGCGAATTCGAACTCGAAACATGGAACTTTAGAACACAGCGCGCGTGAATTATGTTGAAATACGATTCGAGACGAAGACCAAATTTTCAGTTCAAAAACTAGTATGTGAAATATTGGATTCCTTGCCTTTATTCAGTTTCCCATATATATGTTTAAAACCTTGATTGCTAGGACAACTTATCATTGAGTTCAATTGTCCTTTAAGCTTACTGTCATGCAAAACATAAAACAAATATAGAATACTTAATTTAAATTAACAGGGTCACAAAAGATTCACTTCACACTGTCATTGTAGAATCATTATATCCCTTTTCAAGTAGTTCTCTTTAGTCGAGAACAGGTTTTGCATTTCAGGATTCTAGTTTGACTGTTTTGAGCGTTATTTAAAGGCCCTGTTGCACGTTTTCCTTCCTGGGGTGCTCTCACGAACATGTAAATAAGTGTTACCAATGGCTAAATAACACTCCTGAATCGATAGAAAAAAGAGAAAAAACGAATGTACATGGTTCCGTTAAGCCATGCGAGACTATTTCCCTTCGAGTGGCCGTTTTAATGTGTTCACCACAAAATGGCCGCTCGAAGGCAGTTCAAGTGATCTGATTGATGTAGCGATAACTAAACACTCAGGGTATAGTTTTTTATGACGCCATGATGGAATGGTCAACAATCGTGTTGTCTGAACTCTCAAAACCGTTTGAGACCTACAAATCTCCCTCTCACAGTGAGGAGTTCAACAAAACAGTCGCTGACAAGTCGCACCCTTTTCTTCCAATACGGAAACATGTTTTCTATGGATACGGCTTATCGGATGGTGTTATATGAGGTGTTTTACCCTCGAACCAAAGACGTCTATCGAATCCATGCTCAAACCTTAATAATAAAAGGCAAATTTGAAAAACCATAATATGCAAAAACACGTGCTACAGCGCCTTTAATATCGAATCTTAGAAAATAAAATTAAATGTCCTTTTCTTTTTTAGGGACCACGTTAGTCTCAATAACGTCGTAAAACTCTCTTTCTTCAACTTTCTTATCAACGCAAGCCGCCAGAGGTTTTATCTTCCCATCTATCTTATATCCTGTACACCGGAGAGGTGGAAACACCACAAAAGCAATTTTGTGCTCCTTACGATGTCAATTTTCTAAGGTGGCCAAGTGGATGAAGCGATAGACACGGTGAAATACACATCAAACAGCTGAGTTACTGATCGACACAGGTGAAATTTACATCACAATGAAATAGACATGAGTCAGAATGCTGAAGTTGCGTGACAAGCCTGATATTGACATCATGAAATGACTAAACTAAAACTGATCTAATCTGGAGTCGGTTTACATGGAATACTATCTATCTTAAAACTGTTTTATGTATTAGCATATTAGGTGCTTGTATGTTCTTGTTTGTTGTTTATTGTTTATTGAATTTATAACGTTTTACATTTGTTTTTCTCCTGATCTCAAGTCACATTTTATTTTATTTTACTTTGTACGTATGTATATGATGTAACACTTGTTTTCAAACATATGTTATCACCTTTGAGAGGTCAAACGATATCTAGAGCAATATCATCAGTGGAGAAATCTATATAAATCAAATTGATGTAGTGCTATTACATCATAAGTATATCTTATGCGAATGTTTTGGCATCACTGAGAACAAATCTGAAGATGCTATGGCGCAAGAAAGTTCATGACATAACAATGATAACAATGACGTCATACCTTTGAGATCAATAGAGGCAATGAAAGTATTGGCTTCATGTAGTTTTCTCTTTTTTTCTGGAGAATAATGATTAAGAAGAAAAATAAAATCTTACATCGTGTCTTCGTATATCACATATACTTTTTGAGTTAATATACGAAAACACGGATTTTTGAATAACAGCTTAATAATATTTATTGTGATGGTAGAAGACGTTTCGGAGTATATGCTTTCACCTTCATCAGGTGGAATCTGATGCATATACTTCGAAACACCAACATCTAAACGTGAAGCTATATACAAATTAACTCCAGTTATTTCAGTGTATCAAAATGAATTGAAGATCAACTATTGAATGCATTATGTTGTTTGAAACTAGCTATGCAAACCACAGTTTTGTTGGCATTCCCTTAGACGTGCACCAAGACCCTACAGACTCGTCGTCTTCTATAACAGTATACTTGCAGTATTTTTATAATCTATCTCTATCTGTTTTATTCATAAATGTACCCTTTTCAAATAAGAGATCATGATTAACAAAGGAAACTAGCTAAGATATTTTAAATGTTTTAACATTAACACGTGATATGTAGCGTTCAGTATAAATGTGATTTTTTAAGATTGAAAATGTACGTATAATATCATATGATGGACACACAAGAAGAAAATGACATTAGTATTCTATAACATTATAAAGCATTTTCATATTCTATCTCGGTTATTATTCATAAATGTACCCTTTTCAATTAACAGATCATAAGATTAACAACGAAAACGAGCTAAGATATTTTAAATGTTTTACCATTTACACGTGATATGTAGCGTTCAGTATAAATGTGAGTTTTTAAGATTGAAGTCTGTCAAGCAGCAGACGCGTACGTTGCTTGGTCTTGAAGCAAGAGGCAATCACAGTCTGTACACACCTCTCTCTTGTCTGTTTGTCTCTGAAAATATTGAAAAGGAGCCTTTTTATAGAAAATTCCATTTCTTACAGTCTCCTTTTCAATATTTGATAAAATGGTGATATTGTCAGAATAAGTACTTTATTCAGAGTCTGAGTGTAAGACCAAACGGAAACGAGCTAAAGATATTTTAAATTTCGTTCAGTATGTGAATGTGAATATTAAAGATTGAGAATTGAGAGTGTATGTCAAGCAAGAGAGGTTGCCGATCTTGAAGCAAGAGGCAATCGCAGTTTGTACACACCTCTCATGTCGGGACACATTTGCGCATGTTACGTTGATACCAATCTCTAACGTTGTCTGTGCTATCAGAGATCAAAACAATTTGTCCCGAGAAGAAAGTTCAAAAGAAAACGTTAGCAAACACCAAATCCTTTCATTTCTGTTTCAAGTCGAATTTCTTTTCTCACACATACCCAGTCTCTAATCAGTTCTTCTCACTCAAGGCTATTTGTTTTACTTAGTGATGGCTCCCATTTCAAATCATTTACAAAAAATCTTTTCTAAATGGAACAAAGAAGCAAATGTTGACAAAAAAGCGTCGACCATGATAGCATTGCTTGATAAGGCAGTAGACCAAATTACAACCATGTGTTTTATAGACAGGGTATGGGGGAAACATAATCCCCCTTCCGCGGGGGGTTTACTCCTAACGCTGACCCCAAATGACCCTTGGTCCGGCAAATGAAGCACATATGGTCCTACAACAATAGCGCGTCTTTTCTTCATGGCCGTATGTTGTATTGTGGAATGTAGGAAAAGAACTATGCTTCTGAAAACTAAAACTCGGAATAACATTCCAACATACGTTTTTATTCGATAATATATATAAAGACTTGACCTATTCTTGTGGTGACGTTTACAGAATGTTCTCTTGGATTTGGCATCCTTTCCATTCTTTCCGTTTTCGATGAAAAATAGATTCTGTTACCAAATGAATCTGCTTTTTTGTTAGCATGTCAACAATAATTTTTATTTGAAAGTTTATATAACAAGAAAAGAATTTTTCAGGAAGTGAAATAAAGAATTGCCTGTGGTTATATATTCTGGGGAATGTTTTGGAAGGCTGAAGTAACTTGCAGTATCCCATTGCTAATGCGAGGAAATAACATTGCTTGGACAGCGTTGGTGTTTTCGTATTATTTATTTTCAATTCCAAAAAAATATTTTAAAAATAGAGCCATGGGCTCTGTAGCTCATTAGGATTTCATTGATTTACTGTCTAAAGTTGAATATTTAAGTTATCTAAATTATTGTTTACCATGCAAAAGATAGGTTCTTAGATCATGACCAGTGTGACTCCATTTGGGGTCACGGGTTCACATAATCTACTATTCAGAATCCCCATTGGCCAAGGAGTCTGCACACAACTTTTCAGCTCTTTAGACCTTTTGGTACTGGAGAAGAAGATGAAATTAGGTTTTTAAGGTTGTGATCCTGGTGACCCCATTTGGGGTCACGGGGTCACAAAATCTACAATTTAGAATCCCCATTGGCCAAGGAGTCTGCACACAACTTTTCAGCTCTCTAGACCTTTTGGAACAGGAGAAGAAGATGAAAATAGGTTTTTAAGGATGTGACCCCTGTAACCCCATTTTGGGTCACGGTGTTACGAAATCTACAATTTAGAATCCCCATTGGCCAAGGAGTCTGCACACAACTTTTCAGCTCTCTAAGTCTTTTGGAACTGGAGAAGAAGATGAAATTAGGTTCATAAAGATGTGACCCCTGTGACCCCATTTGGGGTCATGGGGTCACGAAATCTACAATTTAGAATCCCCATTGGCTAAGGAGTCAGCACACAACTTTTCAGCACTCTAGACCTTTTGGAACTGGAGAAGTAGATGAAAATAGGTTTTTAAGGATGTGACCCCTGTGACCCCATTTGGGGTCACTGGGTCACGAAATCAACAATTTAGAATCCCCATTGGCCAAGGAGTATGCACATAAAATTTCAGCTCTGTGGAGTCATTGGTTCTGGAGAAGAAGTCGAAAAAGCGAAAAGTTAACGGACGGATGGACGGACGGACGGACGGACGGGTGGACGGACGCCGCGGACACCATGCCATGCCATGCCATAAGCCCATCGGGCCTTTCAGGCCTGATGAGCTAAAAATTGTCAGTGTTCTTTAACTCATGATAAGGAAACTCCAATACATCAAATACATTACAGCAAGGATTTATAAATCTGAATCTTTGATTAAAGTCAACACTTTTGAAAAAGAAACAATTATGATTACTACAATATAGACACGCAAGTGTCTGTTGATCAGTGTCTGAAATCTGTCATCAAGAGTTGACGTCTAAGAATTGTGAGTTATTACTTGGTAATATAAAATAAACTGATGAAGGAGAAAGTATATAATCCGAAACATCATGTATTTTCACATTAAAGAAGTTGTAATCCAGAAAATAGTTCTGTTCCAATATAGTGTGCTGACTCGTGGTTGGTGATGGCAGGACAGTTTGCAAAATATACTTCCTTGAAAATATAGATTACAAAATAACAACTACATTACATATTAAAGATGTTGACGATTTGTATTTAATACAAAATATTCTAACTTATTAAAAACAACTCATCAAAAGTCATTGATGGCAGTAAGATTTATAAAGATTCAATAAAGGCAGCAATAAATAGGTAACAAGAAGTAATTAAAAAAGAATGTCCATGTTTTTAAATTAGCACAAGCTGATGTGTTGCAAATTGTTTTAAGCATTTAAGGGGCAGTAGCACGTTTTTTTCGCGCAAATAAGTTGATGCAATGCATTTGAAAAATAATGTCATCAATAGTAAAACACCCTTTTCTCTTCGGAAAATCAATTAAAATGAGTGCACATGGTAAAGTCATGGGGATCGTTTTTGTAATTCGAAATTATAAAATGTGTTCGCATTGAAATGACCGCCCTGCAATTTTTGCTTTATATGCATTACCGTTATTACTAATACGGATAATTGGTTTGTGTAATAAGACGGTTTACCCTCTAAAGTAAATATAATTGGCATAAACTATCATTATAAATGAGAAATTTGAAAATATAAAATGTGAAAAACACCAACTTCTTTCGTAACTCCCGCCAGTCTCTATTGATGACTAATTTAAACCTTGCTGTTCAGCTTTTCTGTGCCGGGGGCGGGATAGCGCAGTGGTTTGCGCGTTCGGCTTCGGATCAAATAGGTCCGGGGTTCGAATCCAAGGCAACTTTGTCTGCAGTAGGGAACTTTTCTACACGCAGCCCGCAACACCATGTGGCTATGAATTGCGGTGAAACCTGCGAGCATCGGCTGGAACTAGCGAACCATGTGTGGTACTGCGCTGAAATTCAGTGTAGCATTGAACCCTCTGTTCTCTACAATAGACAAACTTGCCTGGCGGGATTCGAACCCGGGCCTTTTGATCCAAAGCCGAAAGATCGACATTGCTCTATCTATACGAATATGGATGAAGCAGAATGAGAATAGATTCTACGGATAGTCAACTACTTTATTGCTATGAGTGCGACGTTTCGATGCAGATACTAGCACCATTATCAAGCAGATGATGACTCCTGGAGCTTGTATCTGGCATTGAAACGTCGCACTACTAGCAATAAAGAAGTTGACTATCCATGTTCTCATACATCATAGCAGCTTCTACAATTTCTCTCAAAGGAGTCAGGGGGCGGGATAGCGCAGTGGTTAGCGCGGTCGGCTTCGGATCAAGAGGTCTCGAGTTCGAATCCCGCCAGGTGCACGGCAACTTTGTCTGTAGTAGAGAACTGTTTGGGTGTAATGCTACACTGAATTTCAGCGTAGTAGCACCCATAGTTAACTAGTTCCAGCCGATGCTCGCAGGTTTCACCGCAAGACATAGCCACATGGCGTTGCGGGCTTTCTCCCTGTCATAATACTAGCAGTCGTGATATAAGTGAAATACTCTAGAAAGCGGCGTTAAACCCCAACTCACCTCACCTCACCTCAAAGAAGTCATAACAAGAGCATTCCTTGTCATGTATTTATCTTTTCTTTAATTCTCTTCTTTTAAATATTCTATTCGTTTTCTTTTTAGTCTTTCACGTATTCGTATCTTATGTCTTTCATCCTCATTTTTCCTTCCCCCTTTTTCCCCTTCTGTTGCATCACTCCTAATGTTAGAAAGTCTGCGGCTACCCGTTGATTGAAGTCAGTGAAGCGTACGTAAAGGTCACGCACAGGAGCGTTCTTCACACGTAGTCATAATACACGCACACTGATATCATTAGTGACAACGTTGTCAGTTTGCTTTTCTTGACCTACTACATGTTTATTGAAATATATATGCTGGTATTTTTATCTGTGCTGACACAGTTTCAATCTTGTTTTCTATAAAGCTTTCTGTAAAGTATATAAATGATGACGTCGAAGGCACTCGTTGAGTTTTCTTACAAATAAGGTTTTTCATAAATTTCGCAAACTCAGTAGGTATTGTCGACACAGTGGCTTTCCTTATACAACGTGGTTTTGTATACATATATATGCGCGCGCATTGACGGAGATGGATAAGAGACTTACCATTCACACCTTATTATGAGACGACATACAGGCGTGGTGTTAGAAAGTTGCTCACTACATTTGCGGATGAACACGTTTTAAGTTTGACACGATAAAAATGCAAGTCATATCCATGATTTCCTTCCTCAGATTTGATATACATGTTCCACCTGAAACAACTTAATGGCATTGACCTTGGATTTTGATGCAGCTTACATAAGTGACAATAATGGTAGTAGTAGTAGTAGAAGTAGAAGTGGTAGTAGTTTTAGTAGTAATAGTAGTAATAGTAGTAGCAGCAGCAGTAGTAATAGTAGTAGTAGCGGTAGCAGTAGTAGTAGTATTAGTAATTGTAGTAGTAGAAGTAGTAGTAGTAGTAGAAATAGTAGTAGTTTTAGTAGTAATAGTAGTACCAGCAGCAGTAGTAGTAGTAGTAATAATAATAGAAGTAGTCGTTTTGTAGTAGTAGTAGTAGTCGTAGTAGTAGTAGTAGTAGTAGTAGTAGTAGTAGTAGCAGTAGTAGCAGTAGCAGTAGTAGTAGTAGTAGGAGTAGTAGTAGTAGTAGCAGCAGCAGCAGCAGCAGTCGTAGTAATAATAGTAATAGTTATATAAATTGTAAAAGTACCAGTAGTAGTATTTGCAGCACAATACAGTTGCAGGAACAGAGGGACAGACATTTGTTATAACATCAAATAGCGCAGTTGTTGAAATGAGATCGCATGTCCCATACCTGCACAGTATTCAGTCGGTGGCGAGATTGTGTTCTGTGCGTGACGACCTTGAGCCAGTGTTATAACGTGTTTCGTAACACGAGTGAAAATCCAGGCTTGCAAGTGTCAAACGCACACACCTCATCCGACGAAATTGAAATATACATATTGTTTATTGGTGCATCTTGTAGACAATTAACTGAAATTAACAATTAATTGACATTTTTTTAAATAAACTTTGGTTTATAAAAAGCACTGAATGCATGTTTTTACTTTATAGTTAAACGCATATTTGAAAATCGGATGGGATACATCGACCTATCTGAATGTAACAGTATCACCTACCAATAGTTCAATGGTAAAAATGACGATAGAGTTTTACCAATTTTTAAATCATAAACATATAGATTAGGAAATGATGCAATTGTAAGTATTAAATCAGTATAATGCTATTCGACCATTTGTTTATTTAATCTAAGTCGCAGTTATGATAAATAAAAACTGGCGTTCACTTCGTGTCATTTAAATCAATTCTGTGCAGCGCCTCATTAATTTCTGTTTAACTCTAATCACGTCAGTTTGGGTGACATGCGAGTCGGTCATGTTTCGTCAGGCGAACTGACCTTCAGATAGGTAAAATTTGGCGGGAAAGTGCTCGTGCCTAGATGGCAAATCTAGGTTACTACGCCCGCAGTCAGTGGTTGTAAATGGGCCCCCAGCATCGCCGAAATGGCGGGAAAGGAAACCACTTGTTGTCATGTGTCACTGACCCGAATTGTCACGTGACAGCCTGCCTGTCGTCATAAACACGAAATTGGATATTTGTGGACAAAAAGTTAGAAGACATATGCGTTACGACATTAATTCTCAAGCATGGGGCGCGGGAATCAGCGGCTCGTTTGGGTGTGTTTTTATCATACAGCCCGCGTCGTTTGGACAGTTTTGTTGTAGTATTGCATCAGTCCACACGTATATTCATATGGGAAGGTGACGAATATTGTGATTAGTGTTCAGCTAAATTGAAGACAGTGGTATGTTGACAGAATGTTGAATACAGAACTCGTCTGATTGAGGTTATAACATTGTTTATCTAAAAGTCGAGTTCTCTCTATAAAGCTATCGTGAAGTTAAATAACTATAAACATATACTCAAGGAACCCCCTATCGGGTTTAATGCGCATACAATCGCAGCTTATGGTCAACTAAACAAACTTTAATTCTACTGCTTGTCATAAACGGAACATGATATGTCTGCTTCTGAACTGAAGACGCATTAACTGTTAATCATAAATTTACATAATATTAGGCCTACTGCTTATTATAAAATAAAGATAATATTACAGAACATATTATTACTTCTTATAAGTAAATGAACATAATGTCACAGCTTTTAAACTAAATATATACAGTATCATGATTTTACTTTAATTTGAATTGTAAAACCAAACATTGATGTCAGCGAAACAACTTGTTTATCTTTTCTTCACAATATACACATGATAAAAGAAATATGATAATTTCTTAAGGAAAATAAACTAAGAAGCCTTTGCAACGTGCACCTTTACACGTCCAGAAGGATTTAGTTGAAGTTTTATTGTTAAAGAGCGATCGAGTAGTCTTTCAACTACTAAAATATTGTTTCAAACTTGCTTATTTTTTTAAACATGCTTATTTCTTTTAACTACAAAAATATTTTTTCGAACATGTTTATGATATCAAACGCTAGAGACATATATTTTCCACAACATGACATATGATCAATATTTTTCATATAACGACAATCCTTAGATTAACGCTCGTCAATAGAACCTGGCGTCATATAAACAGACTTTCATTTATTGCATAACGAACTACACAACAACAGGTCTTGTCAATTTCATCGCCAGTCGCCATAGCAACCCACGCGTTTCTCCTGCAAGTTACCTTGTCACACATTACTGAATGTCACGATTGCTATATCATCATGTTCTAAATGTCATACGAATATACAAGTTATTGACATTTTACCTGTTAAATGACATTTTTATTGTGATAATTCCATCAACATATGACAAATGTATTATGTATATATTCTCATTGATTATGAATTTCAAGTGAAATATCTCTTTGAGTATAACATGTATTTCAATATCTGTAGGAAATACCCAATGAATGAAATGGTAAATGAATAAACGCCAAAAAGATATATTTTAATTTATATGATTTTTAAGTACTAATTAACTCAGTTTTCTTTCATATTTTGTTTGTGTGAATTAGACCACAACGCTTTGCTCTATGACTTGATCTATATTTAGACTGGAAAACGCCTTAAGGCCTACTAAATTTAGTTGGTGCGATTTCAAGTCAAAAATATCTGCGAAACATTAAGTGTAAATATTCAAATGAGATATATGCTTGGCAATTTCCCTATATGTTTATCAACATACCAGTCTGATTAAAATCGACGGTTTTCCGTGGAATAAAAAATGCAAAATAGTGCATCTACCGGGATACGAACTCGTTCGTGGGTTTCCACGCCAAACCGTCTGAAAGCACCCCGTACACTAGCGTGTTCGGGCGCAATTCAGCTAGCCAATCAAAAGATGCCCAACAAATGCTTTCGGTGCGAGAAACTAGGGGCAGATAACTCCAAACAGGTATCCTTTTGTCTGTTCCGAATGCTTTCAAAACCGCAACAGTTTAAATACTATGATGTGATTGGTCAGCTATTTGACTGGGTTTTGGCTGCGCTAAACTGGTTCTGAACACACGCCTATACGGGGTGTTCTCAGACCTTGTGGCGAGGAATCTACAGAACCTGTTCGTATCCCGGCAGATGCAAAATTTTGCAAATTTTATTCCTCGGAACAAGGTCGATTTTAATCAGACTGATCAACATACTCGATGGCTCTTTAAATACAGATACCTGTTTGAGTTTAGAATGACGTCTCTGTCACACAGAGGACACGGGCTGTTACACAGCCGAGCCGTGTGAACGTATTCTGCGATTGTTTTGTTTTAAAAATGGGTCTCTTGCAAAAACTAACAAATACGCACATTTGGAGCTTTGGGCATGCATCATTCGTACAAAAAGAACAATTTAAACCCAATACGCCAAGTTTTCGTTGCAGTTGGGGTTGGGGCACAAGTTTATCTGTAAGCAATATCAAGACGTCACTGAAATCAAGATATACGATAGGAGGACTGACATAGGCCTATTTGTGTATTTCGATTTTTATTCCTTATATTGTGAAAGATGAGCGTGAATTTGCATATTAAAACAAATTATGTATTTTTTAGTTACGTGGAAATTAAACTAGACTGTCGCAATCTTGATTCATCATTATTCGCTTTAATTTCACTCAACACCTAAGATTATAGTGTCATGGAAAGCAAGGCTAGACCTTGTGTAGCATTCCTGTTTTGTCTTGGAGGCATTAAATTTCTCTCATGAATAGGTACTAAAAAGTAGGTTTTTTCAGAGACAAAATGTCATCATACTTTCATCTTGTATTATTAATGTATCCCCGATGTAGTGGGGAGGTTTTTTCTAATCCTTGATAAACTATGGTGTCTCAGTTGTTTTAACCAACTTTTAAATTCAGTGATTGAAATTATATTGCTTGCATCTAACGGGCACCTTCACTTTCCTTGCAGGGGAATTAATAGCGTAAAAAAGAACTTATTCCATTTAATTACAAATTGCAAAATTGCCTCTGTATTCTAAACATCCAATTTTTCATAGGCTTATTTTCAATATTTAATGAAATGGTGATATTTTATGGATAAATACTTTTTTCAGCGTCTGTAAGACTAGGAAAATACACGCCGCTCAGATATTGGACGAATGTAACAGTGTAATGCCTGGCGATTGGTGCCTGGCTCTTAGCGTGTGAGTTCGAAGCTCGCAAGGACTCATCCTAAAGCACGAGAATGTGTAAAGTAGCAGATAGTGTAATCCCAAGTATAAACAATCTTACATGTAACATGTAACATAATATTACATTCCTT